>OU015491.1:198128066-198293066 GCA_907164885.2 Dolomedes plantarius | reverse complement strand
GCATGCAGAGAACTCTGCACGAATGCATATGCACCATTAAGTCTGGGTACACGCTTTTGTATCCCACAGTCATAGAAGTTTGTCGAAACCACATTTCAACTTCACTTTCAAACCCCCCCCCCCCCCCCAAAAAAAAAAAAAAAAAAAAAAAAAAAAAAAAAAAAAAAAAAAAAGGCTTCTGTTTTCTGAGACAGACAAGGCATTCTTCTGATGGACTTCATGCCTCCCAGTACCACAATTAATACTGATGCATATTGCGAGACTTTGAGACGTCTTAGACGGGCAATTCGAAACAAATGTAGGGGGCATGCTGACGAGCGGAATCTGCTTGCTTCATGACAACGTTCGTCCTCACGCAGTGATTTTAACCAAAGCACTACTCAAAAGTTTCAAGTGGGATGTTTTAGACCACCGCCATACAGCCCGGACCTTGTACCCAGCGACTTCCACTTATTCCTTTACCTGAAGAAATATCTTGCAGGGCGAAAATTCCACGACGATGCTGAGATAAAAACAGAAGTTCAAATGTGGTTTCGACAAGAGGCGGCAAACTTCTGTCACTGTGCGATACAAAAGCTTGTACCCAGACTTAACAAATGCTTGGACAATGGCGGCAACTATGTCGAAAAATTAGGCATGATCCAGTAAGTAATTTGTAATGGACGTTTTATCGATTAAAATTTTTTTGAATGAGTATGCGGCATTGTATCGTTACTTTCCGAAACACCCTCGTCTATAAACTGCAGGCCGCGGGTAAGACTTATGGGTGAATTGCTGTCTTGCCCCTGCGGGATGCATATTTTGAAAGACTAGCGATTTCGGCACTCGCTTGCCGGTTTGACGAAAGCATCAGTTTCGCCATCTGTTGACTTATATAGGAATCTTTTTATTATAAGTTTTTTTTTACTTCTACGTAATTTAGTATGTTTTAAAATCTGAATTGCATATATAACACAGGATTTAAAGAGATTTTAACAAAATAAATAAATGTATAAATTGAAATAAGTATATTATTGAATTTTAAATTTACTTTCTTCAAATATCTACAATTTTAATTTTTTAAATTTTAATGTTAATTAGAAAATAAATGTATTTAATAAGCTTTAATTAAAAAAATTAAGTTGCATAAATTAAAAAAATTAAAGTTTTAAATTCCAATAATTTAAATTTATTTTAATATATAATTTAAAAAAATCAATCCCGGAATATAATTCAGATTTTAAAACATACTAAATTACGTAGAAGTAAAAAAAAAAAACTTATAATAAAAAGATTCCTATATATGTCAACAGATGGCGAAACTGATGCTTTCGTCAAACCGGCAAGCGAGTGCCGAGATTGCTAGTCTTTCAAAATATGCTATCCGGACGTCCCAAGAAACATTGCTGTTGCAAATAGTAGAATAGTGATATCTCATAACTTTTTACGTTGACACGTTCATCGCATCGGCGTTGCATGTTCTCTTATCTGCCTCCTTTGTTCTGCTGGGGAACGCACGGATTTTAACCACCATTTAAAGTATTATTTTCTTCGAGACAGGCACTTTTCAGTCGCTAAAAGAGCTCGCCTCTTTTGAGCTACCCATGGGGAACAGTGGTTACTTTACTTTCCCTGACGTAGGAAATATATAAAATGCTTGATTTCGGATATATAAAATGCTTGATTTCCTTATCAAATAAAGTGTTATTATAAGAAAATAAATTACTGTGGGCATTGTTATAGAGAATTATCTTTATGGGTTGCATTTCTATCGGAATATACCATAAAAGTTTTGTTCTTATATGCAGTGAAGTTCGTTTAAAAATGGTGGTTTATACGTTTTGATGAAGTTACATGCGCTTTTAGAAGCATTTAAATATTTATTTGGTATTTCCTCTCATCCTGTTACTTTTAATAAATATTTATATTTCAAGAGACAGTTTAAAATATTGTAACGAAAATTTGTATTTGCATAATCCTTGTATGAAACTAATATGTAATATTTTCATGTGATTTTGCTTTATGAGTAATAGCGTAGTTTTTAGATTTAGCATTTATAGCCTGACAAATTCGGCAACACTGAAAATAATCCACAGTACATTCGTTTAAATTTCCTGCATTTTCACTATTCTGTCTGCTTTATATATATATATATATATATATTGCTTGATTAAAATCGGTGCTCTTTCATCTTTTAAATTAATCATTTTAATCATGGAGAGTACATTAAAACTAAACATAATTATATTAGAAAATTTTATTTTTAAAATTATTTTCTGTTACCAATTATATTCCAATAAATATTTTATTTGTAAGAATTCGCCGTTTTATCGACTTTTAATTATTTAAAGAGTATAAATCATTAAAGTATCTCAAAGTATTATTGAACTTTATCGAAATAAAATGTATAAATTAATTATCATTGTTTACGAAATTTAGTTCCTTTTGAGGAACTGAAATAAATATACTTTTAGTGGTTTTCACATAAAATATTTTAGGAAAGAGAAAATTTTACTTTCTTTGGAGAATTTAGAGACTTCGATTATTTATTACTGTTATTCATGAGTAGTTCTGAAAAAATCACCACCTCGAGTCTAAGCTCTTGTTAAACATCCTGGTATTTATACTTTTTACTATTTTCTTATTACATACAGCTGATGATATCAAGGGAAAATAAAGAGTTCATTATATTCAATTCAAGTTTTTAAATTTTTAGTAGGATATTTGTTCGCTATTATACAAAAAAAATCTTTTGTGCTACATTGTCTAGAGAATGGTGTTGCTGATCAATATATTTTATAGGCAAAAAAAAAAGTTTTCTGTGATAAAGTTCACACCTTTTTGACATCTTCACACCTTCGTAAATTGATATTTGACTTTAATTTGCTGTAGTTAGTTTTTAGACGCGTAGGTTAAATGTAATATTATTTTATTAAAAATGTAATTTCATATTATCATAGAGTTGGACTTTAAAAAGATTTCATAAATCTTTTATTTAATATCCAATAATTTCATCTTTTAATTTAATCGTTTTAATAATGTAGTCTCAGTACATTTAAAGTAAAGTGATAGATATTTTAGAAAATTTTATTATAAAAATTTTATTATGTTGTCAATTATATTAAGCAAATCTATTATTAGACGCCTAGGTTAAATGTAATATTAATTCAATAAAACTTCAAATTTATATTTCCACAGAGTTGGGTTTTGAAAGGTTTTTTTCAGAAATCTTTTATCTATTGGAAACAGAAAGGAATTTGAGAAAAACTGTCGATGTATTCGTCAGTGTAACTTCCCTAAATCAGAATATTCTCTAGAGACTGTTTCAGCTGGATATTGTTCAGATTTACGTAAATAAAAATTTCGTATAGATAGAAACTTCGCTCTATTATTTATCCTAAAAGTTAATTTGATTATGCAATATATTTCCCAGGTAGATAAATAGTTTATTTACATAACTCAAGCAATCTATCATAAATCACAAAACTGTTTTGTGTACTGTATCCTCACTATATTCCGATATTTAATTATCATAAAATGTAAAAATATTGAGATACAGCAAGAAATTAATGCTATTAAAAAGAAATTATATTTAAAAAATGTTTTCTTGTGGAAACGCCTTTTTTATACTTTATCGAATTTCATATTATCATAGAGTTGGACTTTAAAAGGATTTTTCATAAATCTTTTATTTAATATCAATACAACAATCTTTACAACTGCTTTACAACTGTATACAACAATCGACTAGTTCAATGCGAGTGAATTAGTAATTTGAAAATTTCACATCTAAACAATTGTCGAAGTTGGAAATTATATTTTGAAAATGTTTTCTTGTGATCAAGAAACGCCCTTTTTATACTTTAGGCTTTACAACTGTCTACAACAATCTAGTTGCTAGGTGCGAGTGAATAAGTAATGTAAAAAAAATATATTTAAAATCTAAACAATTCTCGAAGGTAGAAATTATATTTTGAAAATGTTTTGTTGTGTAAACGTCCTTTTTATACTTTAGGCTTTTCAACTCTATACAACAGCCTAGTACGATTCGAGAGAATTAGTAATGTGAAAAAAATATATTTAAAATCTAAACAATTCTCGAAGGTAGAAATGATATTTTGAAAATGTTTTCTTGTGTATTAGGAAATGTAAAGCCCAAAGTATAAAAAGGACAACTCTATACAACAACCTAGTATGATGCGAGGGAATTAGTAATCTGAAAAAAATATATTTAAAATCTAAACAATTCTCGAAATTAAAAATAAAGAAAAAGGTGTGCTTGTTAAATCACAGCTCAAAACCAAATTATTCAATAGGTAACTAGTGTTTCTCTTTAATTATGTAGGCGGAGATAACTAAAACAACACAGTTTTTAGAAACCAACCTGAGAGAATCAAGTGCGCTTGAGGAAACTTGAATTTTTAAGCTTAAAAATAAAAATTTCCAGGTAAGCGTTTGAATACCGATAACAAATAGAGTGTGAAAAATACGCTTATTTCTTGAATAGGAGGGAAAATCTCCTCTAGCATGAATGAGCAAATAAAAGGGATTTCGCAACATAGCATTAATTAGTAATAAAGCTAATCGCTTCAAAAATAGAATACCGCATATGATAGAGAAAAGCAATTCATTAGGGAGTTTAAATTTATACCCTCGTGCGCCACTTGTAATTTAGTTGCCTCATTCTCCAGTTTATTGAAAATGCTTCGAGAGAAAACAAAATTCGCTAATGTTTTTATTAAAATAGATGACAGCATGGAAGTTCTTAGATAAATACCTTAGTTAGAATTGGAAGTTTATTCTTTGGAATTGAATAAGCCTGTGAGTGGAATTAATTCTCGGCGCCGGCAAAATAATCGAATGGTATTGCGCAAGAACAATATTAAAGCTATCTCGTGTTTTAATTTCTTTATCTGGCACTCGATAATGAATTAATTTTGACAGAAGAAAGGGAAGCGGAGAAGAGTAAGTTTCAACTGCGTAGAAGAGATTATTTTTCGATCAAAATGAAAGATAAATGAGGGCAACGTGTAAATATTATAAAACTTAAGTTTAGCGCATATGTAAAGCCCTAAAATATAAAAATATTACTACTTTAACATCTTAGTGCGATAACACATAGTACAAAATTGCTAACAGAAGTTGAAATATACCGTATTTTTCGGTTCATGAGACACACCTTTTATATAAAAAATCGACTTAAAATTGGGGTGTGTCTCATGGTCCGAAGGTAACATTAAAATAAAAAGAATATTTTATTACATATACAATTTCTCCCAAAAGTGTTCGTACACTTACGAATTTCAATGAAATAGGGGTCTATCCATTAATTAAAATGAATATTTTAGAATAGGTATTTAATAATAAGATCTATAATCTATTCTTAACAAAACTACATGAAATATTTTGAAACCATAGTAAAACTTTATTTTTAAGAAACCAGTAATCAAAAAGTAACAAAAACTTTATCTCACAAAAGTCACCGTACACTGAAATATTTTCGGATAAATTCATAATTAAAATTATCGTCTGGCGCTTTATTTTTATTTTTCAATTGTGGTGGCATTTAAAACATAGCTTGGCTTTAATTTTTGCTTGCCTACTCCGTAATATTCTATTTATTATTTAAAAATGGCTCGTAGTCGTAAAGAAACAACAAACAGCATTCGAAAATTGATTATTTTTCATCATAGTAGTGGTAAATCAGTTCGGAATATTGCTAAATTACTTAATTAATCCCAGTCTACTGTGCAGTATGTGAAAAAATGCTTTAAAGAAGAAAATTGGATCGAAAACAAGGTAAGAAAAGGCCGTCCGGCAAAGTTAACAAAACGTGATCAGAGATTTATAATTAGAAAATTTGTGAAAAATTCATGTTTGAGTGCTGTAAAAGTTTCTGCAGAATTCAATGAAACATTTTCTACTTCAATTTCACCTGAAAATTTTTTACGAGTTCTCAGAACAACTGGATTACATGGGCGTTCTGCCCATAGAAAATGTTTTGTGAGTGAGAAAAACAGAAAGTTTAGGCTTCCCTTCGCACTATCAATGATAAATAAGCCCCAAACCTATTGGAATAATGTCTTATTTGCCGATGAACATTTTTGGTGCTGATGGGCGTATAATTGTATGGAGAAGAATAAAATGAGGAAATTAATCCCAAGAACGTAGTAGGAACAGTTAAGCATGCCGGTGGAGGTATCCTTGTGTGGGGGTGCATGTCAGCATCAGGACTAGGAAATTTGGTATTTATTGATGGCATAATGAATTATGCTGTTTTTATAAATATTTTAAGAGACAATTTAAAATTATCAGCTCAAAATTTGGGTATTGGAAATAACTTTGTTTTTCATCAAGATAACGATCCTAAGCACACGGCTCTCAACGTTAGCATCTGGTGTCTCTATAATTGTCCACAAGTTTTGAAAACACCACCTCAATCGCCAGATTTAAACCCAATAGAACATATTTGGAGAGGACTGGAGGTTCGAGTACGAAAACACGACATTCACACGAAAAGTGAACTAAAAACAATTATGATGGAAGAATGGATGAACATTGATGCAAAAATTACAAAAGGGCTAAAGCAATCTATTCCCAGACGTTTAAAAGCTGTTGTGGATGCTAAAGGATATCCTACTAAATATTAATTTAACGAAAAATTATAATATTTACTAATATGTAGAGATTTTTTACAAGTGTACGATGACTTTTGTGAGATAAAGTTTTTGTTACTTTTGGATTATTGGTTTCTTAAAAATAAAGTTTTACTATGTTTTCAAAATATTTCATGTAGTTTTGTTAAGAATAGATTATAGATCTTATTATTAAATACCCATTCTGAAATATTCATTTTAATCAATGGATAGACCCCTATTTCATTGAAAATCGTAAGTGTACGAACACTTTTGGGAGCCACTGTATATATATCTATATATTATTTGTAAAAGGTGTTTTTTTGTTTCATCCCTTTTTCCCCTTCATACCTAACCAAAATTGATAAATGTGGTATCATTTTAAACACTAAGATCTCCTCTTCGTGCGAATTGTTAATTTAGAATTACACATTTTATTGTTTGTTTAAAAATTGAAGTATAAACACTATAAACAATTTTTCCTCTCGTAGATGGCGTGCGCTAGCATTTTTTATTTTCCCATTCTCAATCTCACTGAACTTTTCAATTTAAAAATCGTTTGCTTTTATTATCCTCCTGTGATTTCATAACTGAGTTTCTATATTGCCAACATTCGCGTAGTTGTACATTATTATTTTTGCATGGAAAAACCATATATATATTATTTCTAGAAGGTGATTTTTTGGTGACGACCTATTTTTCACCCTTCATACTTTATCAAAATCTACAAATGAGGAACCATTTTGAAGATTAAGTTCTCCGCTTCTGACGCTTTTATTCAGAATGACATATTGAATTGTTTGTTTAAAAATCGAAGTGAAAAATTGACTTTTGACCCTAAAGTTCTTTCCCTGGATGCGTCGAAACGGCACAGTCAAATAGTGTGCACAAAGAGGTTTTGTAATGTAAATATAACATTTTCCACGAGTCTGAGTCATATTTTTTTAATATTGTCTACAAAGGTGTTTTGAAGTGTATATATCTCATGTTCCCCTGTTTTGTCTTATGTTTCACCTCCAATACTGTGTCCAAAGGCGTTTTGTAATTGGTTTTGCATTATCCTTACGCACCATTGTTATTTGACAAATAAACAATTGCTACAAATGAACCGGTTCTTCTTTCATCCTACTACAAACCACCAACCTCACTATAAAATTTATCGAATTTTAATCGCATGCGAAAGGGTATATATATATATATATATATATATATATATATATATATATATATATATATATATATATATATATATATATATATAATTTACTATATAATATTTTATACCTCTATTAAGTAAGAAATTGAAAATATCTTTATATACCTAACAAAATACAAAGTATTCTTTTCTAAAACTCCTCCCATAAATTTGAGGTGTGTCTTATGGTCCAAAATAAAATGATAATCCTTTAGTTAATTTTGAGAATATAATCTTTTATTGTGTATAACCAAAATGTCAGAACATTTTATTTAAATATTTCAATGTTTAACCGTATTTAACTAAACCAATTTTTTTAATATGATACACGCTAGGGAAATTTTTCTCTTTGTTTTTTTTAATTACTTTTCCCTAATCTCTTCCCTGTTTTTAGTTGCCCCAAATCCCTTTACCTTCATGTTTTCTAGAAATATGAAAAAAATTAAACCATTGATGATTTATTTTTTCCTTGCAAGCAGCTGCAGATACAGTCAATTCTGTGAGACTAGCCTTTATGTAATTCTTGCTTCAAAGAAAATATTTTCAGTGTGTTCACTTTAAATATAAAATCCTTCCTGCAGAAAGGAACAGTCGAATGCGAAAATAGAAGGAAAGGCGAGCGGTACCAAATTCCGTAGCTTTGTAAGGAACGTCAGATATATTCTTCAAAAGATTTCAAATCATTATAAACTCCATTCCGGGAAAAATGTACTTAAAGTACTATGGAAAAACAGGGTAAGCATAGACACCACAGCATAAAAATATTTTATCGTGGAAACATGCGGTTGGTGTTATTTGATTATAAAAGTTATAAAAGTTCTTTCGTGTATTTTAAACCAATATAATTTTTTTCTAGAATTTTGTGTTCCATTGTTCGAGATACTACAGGAAAAATATTTTCATGGTTATTGCATAATATTTGTTAATTTAACCTTGCTATAAACTTTGTTATCACTGAAGCGGAACAGTTACCTTTTGATGAAAGTAAAGTTCAAATTTAATTCGATTACACTAAGGGGGTCTGAAATAAAAAACTATGTTATTTAGGGTTTTGTTAAAGTAAACTAGCTCAGACCCCTTATTCGAAGTACTACTGTAGATATTTTCATGGTTATTGTACAATATTTGTAACAAAATCTAGATACAAACTCAGTTATTACTAAGGCAGGGCAGTGTCATTCAGCTAAAGTAAAGTTCAAACGTAATACGAATTAACTATAAATGAAAAGATCTATTTCAAACTATTAAACTCCGGGATCTGAAACAATTCAGATACCGGATCCCTTATTCAAGGTACTATTGCAAATTATTTCATGGTTATTGTATGATATTTGTTAATTAAGTTAAGATATAAACTCAGTTATTACTAAAGCAGAAAATTTACATTTTATTACAGTAAAGTTCGAAATTAATACAAATTAATTATGACTAAAAAGTTATATTTATCATTTTATTAAAGTTATCTAGTTCAGTATCGGCCCCCCTTTATTCGAGGTATATCTGCAGAGTCTTTCATGGCTATTGTATAATATTTATTAATTAAATATCGATACAAACTCAGATATCACTAAAGCAGAACAGTCACATTTGTTTAAAGTTAAGTTCAAATCTAGTATAGAGTAATTATAATTAAAAATTTATATTTAGGGGTTTATTAACCCTTCAGCGGCGTTCCAATTTTTGGAACACCAGCAGGCGCGCGTGGCACAAAGTGCAACGTCTCTTTCAATCTTGATTATTCCTTTTTAACAAATTTTTTTTTCAAATAGAAAATAATAATTTGCGTTTTATGACAAGATATAAAATGTTGATAATATTGACATACACTGATTTTCGCTTATAAGAATCACGTTTGTTATCACTGTTTTTGATTCTTATAAGCGGTTGATTCTTATAGCCGAAATTTAGGTTTTCGGACAGGCACACACACACACATATACATATATTAGATAATTTACCATAAAATACTCTTGAATTTACGTTAATTATCTTTTATTAACATTATTTTGTATAATTTTAAAAATACAACTTAATTTCTAGACCTATAAGTAGATACACATGATTATACTCAGATAAGAAAAAAAATCCAATATTTGTTAGAACGTACCTGCTTAACAGTTTTAACATTTCAACTACAGGAAGAGAGCAAGAAAAAGTTTTCTATGGTAGTTTGACGTAATGAAGTTTTCAGGAAACTGTTTATACCTCTTTCAATACCCAATAGTCACAGAGGAAGATTCACCTTCTAGCTTACGTTTCACGGTTTGATAACGTGCTGAATCTACTAATGTCACGTTTGCCTAAGTGATAGTGGACAAATGGCCGTAGATTTATGTGTTTCAGGGTCCGCAACCAGGATGTGGGAGGTAGAAAAAAAGAGATCGGACCCGAACGGGCAAAGATGCCCCCAGGTCAAGCCAGGACAGTGTTGTGCTAAAGCGTTTAAGGGAAAACTATTATGTTATGTCTAACAAAGAAAGGGATGCATTTTACGACTGTATTCCATCCCATCTTATCAGTCTTTCTTTAACAAAAAAATATAAAGAACTTCGTTCCTTTTGAGGGTTTAAGCGGCTTTTTTGGAAAAATGAAAGGAAAGCTACGAGTGTAAGCTGATTCTTAAAACCGGTGGATTGATTCTTTAAAGGGAAAATTTTAACATGGAAATAATACATTTGTTTTTGTTTTTGCGATATTGATTCTTATAAACAGTTGATTCTTTTAACCACTGATCACTATAAGCGATGGTTACTGTATATTTAAAATTAAAGGCCAAAGAATGCAGATATAATCAACTTATTTAAAAAATGTTCGTTTTGTTGGATCTAAGGACAATTTGCGAATAGATACCTATTATGCCAAAAAAAGTAAAAAAAAACAATGAGATTGTCCATCTTCGTGATATACAGGATGCCGTGTAATAGCTGCACATTTGATCGACTACATCAACTCCTGTTTTTGCCATATTGTAATCCAGTATAATCGCTGGTTTACCACGGTTAAATCACGACTTAGAATGAATGGAAAGGAATACAAAGGTCAGAAAATCAGACCTGCATCAGAAAAGGTGTAACTATAAATAGAAACTGCTTAGGACTTTCAAACCTTGAATGTAAAAACAAACCATTCAAAATTACGAAAATGTTGCATTTTGTACAGGGGCGCGCCTGCTGAAGGGTTAAAGTAAATTAGTAATTCAGTCCATGTTTCCCGTTTTTCCATGTAGAATTGAAGATATTTTCATGGTTATTGTAAAATATTTGTTAATTAAATTTAGATGAAAACTCAATTATCACTTAAGTAGAACAATAGCCTGTTGGCGAAAGTCAAGTTCGAATGTAATATGAATTGATACTAAATAACTAAAATTTTATACATTAAAAGTTATATTTTAGGGTTTTATTGAAGTAATTGCGATCAGAAACATGAACATCACCAAAATGTTCAATTTTTTCGGTTTCCATCGAATTCTAATTAGTTAAGAACGGGAAAATTTTCCCCTACAAGCAGTGTTGCCAACCTCTACGAAGCGCCTCCCCCTAGCGCCATCTCGAAATCCCCCTGTTTCCCCCTAACACCAACTTGAGATCCCCCCTAGACCTTCCTAAAAGAAATTCTGGTTCCAAATAGGCATCCTGTTTGAGAGATAAATTGAAATAAATAGAAAATACACACTTGCATAATGGAAAATACACACTTGCATAATGGAGGTTTATTTACATTTGACATATGTATGGAACTTATAATCTAATAAAAAACACGCGCCTCGATTGTACAAAATATTAAAAAACTAGAAGGTAACCCGTCATTTTGACGTCATAATACTAATAATGACGTCATAATGGAAAAAATATATGAAAGTTAAAAAATATCCCGAATTATCTAACAATATTGCATTTAATCGACACCTTGTAAAAGCAAACCCTTTCATTATTTTTTATTTATTTAGTTTTTCATGCGATTGGAGTAGTAGACTGCCATCCAGTTTTTCACAGCTCACTACGCGATATGAATACTTGAGCTACTTGATTCATTCACATTCAAGTTTGTGTACTTTCAGAATTCATCGCAAAAGTAAACAGATTTTTAAAAACTGTTAAATATACAGCTAAAAGCATCCAATTTTTTTAGTTCTGAATGTTTTATAGAAAAATAGGCTGAACAAACGTGATTTGATGGAGAAGATATTAGTTTTTAGGTAAGAAAAAATTCTGATCCACATCTCAAATTGAAATTAAGCCTAACCGGCTGTTTATTTACTGAGGGCTTCAATTGAAAGATGAGTACAGCCCGGAAGTGCTATACAGAGACAACGGCTATTATATATATAATGTTCCCCCGCACAAAATGCCCCTAAAAAAATGTGGTCCCTAAAAACACCCCTTTTCATCTAACTTACCCCCAAATTTAGGGGGAAACCCCCAAGTTGGCAACACTGCGTACAAGTGAAAAACCGGATAGATATCGAAATACCAAAATATCGCTCAAAATATACAAATTTAAATACCCATCTCAAAATTTACCGAAGGGAAACAGATACGCTTCAAAAGAATCGATTTTCGAGTGTGATGGGTAAATTCCGCGAGAGCTCTTGATTTTCGGCTCAAATAGACTGCGGAAAAATGGTATCGATTCCCGAATATAAGGGAGCATCACCTCTCTACCATAAGTGAGTAATTAATAAAGACCGCTCTCTCCAACCTCATTAGCGTTGTTTTTTTAGTTTAGAAATGGAAGAAAGGGGGGTTATATAGAGCAATATTTTTTTAGAAGTTTATTTTCGCGCTTAAATGATGCTTTTACAGTCATGCACTCTGATTAGCTCGATACTGAACTAGAAAAGACCCGATCAAACGTGGAAACTTCTTAATTATACATTTAATAAGTTTGAATCAGTGTGGTTTCTTTAAAATATCCGCATTGTTTTCGAGTACTTCTTTTTGATTCTTTTTTTAATTATGTGATTATATTTTTCAGTAAATACACACACACATTATATATATATATATATATATATATATATATATATATATATATATATATATATATATATATATATATATATATATATAGTGTAACTTCTGTATGGTGGCTAGTAATAGTTCTGAAAAAGTGGCGATATTAAGGGGTGACCGGCAAGATGATATTTCTTCCATGACATTGGCTCTATGGAGTCTAAAATCAGTTCTGTCCAAAATATGGCCGTTTAGAGAGGTGGGCGACGAAGGATATTGCATTATATATATATATATATATATATATATATATATATATATATATATATATATATATATATATATATATATATATATATATATATATATATATATATATATATATATATATATATATATATATATACAGAGTTAGATTTCTAGAAATAGAGGTGCCGGAACGGTAACCTTCCGGGGTGTGTGTGTGTGTGTGGGGGGGGGGGGGTTATTCCAAATTATTGATAAAGAGAGGTACCGGAACGCCGTTCCGGCGCGTTCCGCCTCACATCTAGCCCTGTATATATATATATATATATATATATATATATATATATATATATATATATATATATATATATATATATATATCGCATCTCGGCAAGAGAAGTGACACAAGTAAAAAAATGACAATTTTGAGGTTATGTTATTAAAGTGCCCCATCGTGTATGAAAAGAGACCCATCTCTATCTCGCAGTTTGTACAACCGAGGGCAGTTGTATCAGTTTTATTGTAATGCTAGTTCAAGCTGTATAGTATTCTTTTAGGTGATTTTTCTGAAATGCTGCATTTTTGGAATTGTGTTCACTTTTCTTGCCGGGGTACGATATTATATAATATTAATTTTAATGTAAATAATAAAAATAAATAATTTTCTTTATATAAAGTACTATACCTTCATTTAAATTTTAGATAATTCTTTACAACTAGTAAACGTTGAAAACTTTCGCTATTTTCACTCATTTTTCACCCTTTTTTGAGAATGCATATTTTTCCACTAGAAGAATTTTAGTAAAATTTCCTCAGCACCAACAAATTTAGGTTTTAATCTTCAGTGAATTCTTTAAAAAAATTATAGCAACAATTAAAATTTTAGAACATGTAGTTTTTTCTTGTAATCCTCTTTTCTCTGAATACATGTGCTTGAACTTATCTATTTAGGCATATTAAACAGAAAAGTCATCTTAGATTAAACTCTTATTTTTTTGCACACATAATACAAGTGGATTTAATACGTTATTTAACTAATGTTGCAACTAGGGATTTAGGAATTAAGGTCTAAAAATACTATTATTTAATCTCATTTCCCACTTTTGTTTCCCTTATAATATGGACCGAGTAAGAATTTTTTCATGAAAATTCCCGATAACACGTGTTATAAAAAGTGTTATTTACCATATTAAAAACAATTCAGTTTTAGAACTAGGTTTGTGTAATATTAAGTGTTATTTACTTTATGTAAATAACGCTTAATATAACACATGGTATATTAAGTGTTATTTACCATGGTGAAAATATTTCATACTTAGAACTAGGTTTGTGTTACGGTAAGTATTGTTTACTTTTTGTAAATAACACGTAATATAACATGTTATGTTATGTGTGTTGTATTAAAAGTCTTATTTACTCTAGTGAAAATATTTCATACTTAGAATTTGATTTGTGTTATATACTGGATGTAAATAACACTCAATATAACACGTTATATTAAACGTGTTACATTAAATGTTATTAATTGTAGTGAAAACATTTCGTACTTAGAACTAAGTTTTTTTTATGTAACGTAAAACAGATTTAACATATATTAAAATGGTGGGGTGATTTTTTAATTAAATTTCATAATTAAAAAATAATAAAATTTAATAAACTGCAATTATATTCAACTTTAAAAGTTTGATATTTTTTCTTGTATCTCTGAGCAGGAATTTTATCCCGAATTATTTGGAAAACCTGTAAACGCATTTGGAAAAAAATCTTCCATGAGTATGAAAACCGTTTAAGCTGTCCATAAGAAATATACTTTTAAAATGCTTCTCCTCCACTGTTATCCATTTAAGCTATCCACTTTTAAAATGCTATTACGTAGGATAACTATTTTTTTTATTTTCTTTGTATGTCTTAATGCTCTATTCTTTATCTTTATGCCTGGAGTTTGTTTTTATTTTACCGACAAGCGGAAGTGTACAGCGATTTTTTGTATTTCTTGATACTATTTTAGAAATGGGATTAAAAATTAAAAATAAAGTATGTTTCCCCATAAGGATTTTTTATACTATACATTTACTATAAGTATCATAAAAAAGTTTACAAAAATTTTCAGATATGATAGTTGATATATTTTACAGATGTTCATACAAGGAGGAAATAATGCTAATGGGATTTATTTGGTATTTTTCATTACTTATTTTGTATTTTTCATGGATTCTGTACAAAGTTCAGATTGCTCCATGGTTATTAGTACTTACGGTTCAGCTTTACAAATCCACAAAGTTAAAATTGAAACCTTGTTACAGATGAAGAAAGAAAGAAATAAGAAGAAAATAGGTAAACTCAAAACTTTTTATTTAGCTTTATCTTCCCATCAAAACATAGATCCTACTCAAAGGCATTCCTCCCTAAGAGGTTTTCAATTTTAACTTTGTCGATCTGTCATTTGTTCTATCTAACGAGCTCTTCAATTTATGAAGCAATGAATTTTATTGGTAGTGACGATTTGTATTGTACGTTGTTTGGCCTTTAAATGAAATTTATGATTTGGTGAAAGGGTAAAGTTAAATGAAAGTTCTGAGTTTATCCATTTCTCTTCAAGTATTCAAGACAATATCTACGAAAGGTAAAAAATTTGACCTCAGTCATTAAATGTAAATTTACACAGTGTACAATGCAAATCGTTAATACCAAAAAAATTTATTGCTTCCAAAATTGAGGAACTCGTTAGATAGAACAAATGACCGTTCGACAAAGTTAAAATTGAAAATTTTCTACAGGGGAATGCCTTTGAGTAGAATCTATATTTTGGTGGGAAGGTACAGTAAAATAAAAAAATTTAAGTTCATCTACTTTCCTTCAAAATGTCAGAAAATATATACTAACGAGGAAAAATTTGAAAACATCCCCAAAATCACTAACTGTAAATTAAAGCAGCTTTCAGTATAAATCGTTATAACCAATACAATTTATTGCTTCAAAGATGGAGGAATTCGTTAGGTAGAACAAATGACGAATCGACAAAGTTAAAATTGAAAACTTTTTACAAGTTAGTGCCTTTGAATAGAATCTATGTTTTGGTGTGAGGATAAAGTTAAATAAAGAGTTTTGAGTTATCTTTTTGCAGAATGTCAGAAAATATTTTCGAATGGTAAAAAGTTCGAAAACATCACCTCAATCATTAACTGTAAATTAAAGCAGCTTACAATACAAATCGTTATTACCAATAAAATTTATCCTTTCAAAAATCGTAGAAGTCGTAAGATAGAACAAATCGGCAAAGTTAAAACTGAAAGCTTTTTTACAGGTGAATACCTTAGAGTAGAATCTGTTTTGGTGGGAAGGTAAAATTAAATAAAACAATTTAAGTTCATCTACTTTCCTTCAAAAAGTCAGAAAATATATACGAATGGTGGAAAATTTGAAAACATCCCCTCCATCATTAACTGTAAATTAAAGCAGCTTTCAATATAAATTGTTGTTATCGGTAAAACTATTTTTTTCAAAAATAGAGAAGCTCGTTAGTCAGAACAAATGGCAAATCGACAAAGTTAAAATTTAAAACTTTTTTACAGGTAAATGCCTTTGAGTACAATCTATGTTTTGGTTGTAAGATAAAATTAAATAAAAAGTTTTGAGTTCATTCGTTTTTTACAAAATGTCAGGAAATGTATGCAAAGGGTAAAAAGTTCGAAAACATCACCTCAATCAATAACTGCAATTTAAAGCAGATTACAATACAAATCGTTTTTACCAATAAAATTTATTATTTCAAAAATAGAGAAGCTCGTTAGGCAGAACGAATGACAAATCGACAAAGTTAAAATTGATAACTTTTTACAGCTGAATGTCCTTGAATAGAGTCTATGTTATGATGTGAGGATGAAGTTAAATAAAAGGTTTTTTAATTTATCAATTTTTCTTCAAAAAATCGTAAAATAAATACGAATGCTGAAAAGCTCGAAAAACATCACCTGATTCATTAACTACAAATTAAAGCAGCTTACAATACTAATCTCTATTACCAATAAAATTTATTGTTTCAAAAATGGTGGAACTCGTTAGATAGAACAAATGAGTTCATTAGATTTTATTTTATGCCTTTACTGAGTACTTAATTTAGTTGCTCGCTTTCTAATTTATAGCTGAATCTTTTATGGAAACAGGGGAGAGGAATTTAGGCCTTTTTTTAGGAAAATAACTAGCGTCCATGAAATTCTTGGATCAATACTGTTGTTAGCGCCAGAATTTATTCGTGGAAGTTGAATAATACATCAATAAAATGCACCGGTGAACTTAATCTTAACTGTAACATTCGAATAGAATATATTTACTGCATTCGATACGTATTCCTTTTTTCCCCCAAATTTGTCTTTTTTATCTTTAAATTTTCGTAGATATAAATTGAAAAACATTAGTGTTTTTTTCCGGGGAAAAAGGCAAGAAATAAACTTTAGATAAAATAGTTTTAGCTTACCTTTCTAGAATTCATACATTGCCTAGCATACACTACAGGCATTTTCTAAGTGATAGGTACTCAGTGTAATTTCCTTGCATTGCGTTTCATTAATAATAAGACTGTTGTCACTTTTAGTGAAGTATATGTGCCTGACTACACAGAATTCATTAGCGTTAAAGATTTCATTGGCGCTGATTAGTTAAATAGATCAATGATTGGTCAAAAAATTCTACGCTGACGCTGACGATTCTATGTAAACAGGTCGTATTTAGGCAGAAAAAATATTCTAATTATTAAGTACAGGTAACCCTCCTATAACACGGTAAATAGGTTCCTAGAAAATGCCGTGTTGTGTGAAACCGTGTTATATGAGACCAAGAGACAGTTTGAAAAAGGGGGTTACGTTCTGAAAACATTAAAAACAAACTTTTTTTTAAAAATTCCATATAAGCAACTTAATTTTTGTTAAAAATGTAAATGTATGTATAAAACAAAACGAAAAGAAACAAAAAAATATTATTTCATTTAATGCGACCTTAATTTAATAAATTTCTTCCTCATCAATGCTCAATACAGTCAAACGAGAACGTTTTTTCGATTGAACGATATCACCTTCACTTTCAGAACCTTTTTCTTCATTTTGATTTTTTGCACATTCTATCCTCTTTAAAAAATCTGTAATTTTGGTTTATTTGCTCGTTCTTACAAGGTCATTGTAGATTTACGGTATGGAGAAATTTGCTCCCTTTTGAATTTTTGGCTTCTTTCAGTGGAAGGGTCTGCATTCAGGAAAAATGATTCAAGATTTTCAGCTAAGCTTAGGCCTTCTAATTTTATAGAGTTGTAAATGAATAAATTATAATTTGTTTATACATTTTCATGTAAAGCCACTATGGTTCATTATTCCATCCCGTCATTATTTTAAGGTAATTTAGTTTTTAAATGTGTTTAACAAAAATAATGTTATCTAGTGCTATAGAAGTACAGTGTTGTACAAAGGTTTTCGCAATACTTTTATCATGTTAGAGCGAAACCGTGTTGTAAGATACTGTGCTGTAGGAGGGCTACCTTTACTGAAAATCGCTTACTAATGAAACTAAAAAAATTAATTCAGGAATACTTTTCGCGAAGTAATTACGAGAATGGTAGACTACCAAAAATCGAACAAAAATTGGAATTTTTGGGGGGATGTATTAATATTTTAAAAATGTGTAAATATTGGAACAAAGTGCATTTATAATATGCAATTGGAATTTTTGGGGGGATGTATTAATATTTTAAAAATGTGTAAATATTGGAACAAAGTGCATTTATAATATGCAATGAAAAGTAAAATAGAAACTTGATGACTTTAGAAAAGTAACTATTAAAGGTAGGTGAAAAAATTCTTTTAAATGGCTTTTTATGAAAATGAGCAATTTCCAGATATGCAAGTCTTTTAAATGCTCCTTGCGTCACAATGTTTGGCGAAATTTTATAAAATTTATAATAAAGACTCCTCTTATACATTAAAATAAAGTTATGTATTCATTTCAGGTTTCGACATCCTTAAGATTATCAAAGTTTAGCTTAAGTGTAGAAAAGTACAAAAATTTCACGAAAATTCAGAGTACAAGCATAAAAATATTTCCTTACAATTAACTATGCAAGGAAATCCCAAACAAATATATAACTCCGTTCAAAATGTATTTATAAGCAATATAAATGCAAAATTAAGGGGGGGGGGGTTAAAAATTGGATTTTGAACGTAATGTAAACCCCGCCGAATACTAGCTGAATATCTTAAATTGTTTGTTGCTAATTAATGAAGGAATTTAACATTAAAAGCATCCTTGCTTTCTTTTCTTTAGTCCCGTAATAACTAAGTTGAAACTACTAAGCAGATAAAGAATATAATCGCTACCTTTGTCCTTAATATTTGAATAGTAAATAATTGATCATTATATTGGTAGATTTCGTCCTAAGAGATTATCCAATAATATTTCATTTCATGTAATTGTCTTATTTGTTGTTCTGAAAGAAAGTAAGTTAGAACTGTGTATAATTGATCATTATATTGTTAGGATTCGTTCTACGTGATAATCCAAAAGCATTTCAATATATCTAATTGCTTAATTTGATAGTCTGAAATATGCAGGCTCCCTACACCTACACACACACACACACACCAAAAAAAAAAAGTATTTGACACGAAAAAGTATTGGAATTTTATTATTTTTTTTATTTCATTATAGATGTGTCAGAGCGTTTTCTTATCAGGCATTTATGTATTGTGCTACATAGCTTCACTGAAATAATTAATGTTACAAAACTGATTTTTCTCTGTCATCGATTGAAAATATTATGTAACAATAACAGAATGATTATTATGTTATTGCATTGCTCTTAGATTAACTTAGAGGTCTCTTAACTGGTCCGCTTCAAGTCATGACTAGTGATGCGACATCGATAACAAAACATCGATGATTTGAAACATCGATATTCAATATTAAAACATCGATGCTAATAAAACATCGCCAAAAAACCATCGATGTTTTCCAACATCGATGTTTTAGAACATCCATTTTTTTAAAACTGGTTTAGTAATCTCTAACATTAATGTTACTTCCGTTAGTCGTGGGGGGAGGGGGTGATTTAATTTTACTCTCTGATTGGGCAGGCACAAATGACAAAAACTTTGTTGCTTTGGGCTACATTGATGACTCAAAATTCTCGTTGTAAATACCGCCATGTTTTGCCTTCAAATGTCCAGATAAATTCGTGGTATTGCCAGAAGTTTTGAGGGACTTAAGGCGAATATTGCATTTCGCTAAATTGTCAGTGGTTTTGTAAAAATATTTCGAAACGGTACTTTTGGGAGGCATCTTACCAATAATATTAACGTCAACTTATATAAAACCAGAACAAAACAAAAACTTAAATGGATGCACTCGTGTATATACTATTTGTAAAATAAAACCCCATGGAAGGTTTTGGAGTGTCAGGAACATTCCAAGCGCTTTGATTGGTTCATTGGTTGTTAATTGCCATTTGTCTGTTTGCTAAGGAATCATTCCCCCTTTTGTATTCGTCCTTTTCAGAATTCTGACTTACATTTACTGAGTGTGAAAATTATGCTACGTGGTAAATTTTTTTTATTACGGTACTTTTTCATTAAAAAAAAACATCGAGTACAAAACATCGATGTTAAAAAAACATCGGCTTCAATAAATCGATGTTTAGAACATCGATTTTTTTATCAAAACATCGATGTTTTGAAAAGATCGACATCGATGTCGCATCCCTAAGTCATGAACGTTTATCGGTTAAGGAATTTGCGTCATTACACTTTTCTCTTTTGAAATGAAAGGGGGAACATTGCATTTGTTTATTACCTTTTTAAACTTAAAACTAAATAGAGTGACGAAGCATCCTGCTTTAGACCATTTTAAATCAGGTTTATAGAGAGGAATTTTATAGCATTAAAAAAATCTTCCCTGTTCCCAATGCAACAAACATGTGCTCAGATATCACACGCACTACCGATCTCCAAGGTCTGGGATCGAGCCTATTTTACCCTCGGTTAACTCTGGGGCTGGGCTTGTTTTCCCTCTAGGGGCATCGGTCTCGACAACTTAAAGATAAAATAAATTTTGAGCATTTGGCGATATTTGTAAAAGATGACTTTAGTAATGTTTTGAGACATTTTAGTCATAGTATCCCTGTGTTAAAAGACATCGCTGACAAAAATCTTATAAAATTTCAATATAATTATTTACATGAAATTGAAATAATGATATTTCAATTTCATTTCACAGATGTTAATTAAAACAAACTCAATTGTATACTGAATGTTAATGTAAAATGATTTACCTATTTCCAACAGCAAAATGTTTAATAATAATCTTATAATAATAATGAGCAATAATCATACAAAATTTCAATATCATTGTTTACATGAATGTTAATATAAACAAACTCAATTGTAAATAGAATGTTAATGTTAAAAGAATCACCTATTTCCAACACCAAATTGTTTAATAATAATCTTATCAACAATAATTTTATAAAATTTCAATATCATTCTTTACATGAATGTTAATATAAACAAACTCAATTGTAAATCGAATGTTAATGTTAAAAGATTCACCTATTTCCAACACCAAATTGTTTAATAATAATCTTATCAACAATAATCTTATAAAATTTCAATATCATTCTTTATATGAATGTTAATATAAACAAACTCAATTGTATACTGAATGTTAATGTAAAAAGATTTACCTATTTCCAACAGCAAAATGTTTTATAATAATCTTATAATAATAATGAACAATAATCTTATTAAATTTCAATATCATTGTTTACATGAATGTTAATATAAACAAACTCAATTGTATATTGAATGAAAATGTAAAAAGATTCGACTATTTCCAACAGCAAAAATGTTTTGGTTTATGCATTTATGAATAGCATATTCGATTTATTTGCATTTAATGCCTTTTTTTCACAAAGTTTAAGGATTTTCTCTCTGTTATTTTATTGCAAAGTTAGTTAAATTTATTCACAGAATTAATCTGATCAAATTGTGATAGATAACTTAAAATTGACAACAATTCTTGCCGTCAGCATTAAACATTTTAACCAATCACAGAGCTGTAGAGTTGAAGTTGGTTCAAATTCAATGCTGACTCTCCGCTTCCTAAGCAATATGAGAAAAGCTTACGAGAAATAGAATTCCGAAAACTAGAGTCCTTCACATCTTCTGGATTGTTCAGTTCTTAGAATATTCATGTCAATGTCAGTAGATGTGAGTTTAAACCCCAGTTGCTATACAGGGTGTTATGGTGATACTCAGCATTAACAAAAAACAAAATAATTATAAGCCGTTTAGAAGAATGTGGCCATTATATTATGCACCTTAAAAAGTCCGCATTTTCGGAAAAATAATTAAATATGCTAATGAATATATGTCTTAACCAGCATCTTGCATCATTGGTTTAAAAAAGAAATGGGTAATTGGTTCTGGGAATCTTTTATAAGGTTCTGGGAATAATTCAGTCGGTACACTACAGGTCTCCAACGGCGGTTCCAAGAGGAGGAGGGGCAGTTGGGGCAATTGCCCACCCCCACCCACCTCAAAAAAAGTGGCATATTTTTTTTTCATAGCCTAAAATTACATAATCGTAGACCTAATACTTAATGTTTAAATTTAAAAGAAGAGGATGTTTACTTCATACACACACACACACATATATATATATATATATATATATATATATATATTAAACCCCAAGAGCCGACGTTGCCCCCCCCCCCACACACACACACACACAAATCTCTGGACTGGAGCCACTCCTGCAGGTCCAAAAGGTTAGGAGATCATGGTTGAAATCCTGCTCCTAATCGTAACCTGCAAATTTTATTTAATAACAGCTTTAATTACTTTTTGTACGATAGTGTTTGATGACAATTTTAATTTTTCAAGATAAACGATTAATTATAATTATAACTTTTGAACTAATTTAACGTTGGTAGTTTTTAATTATTTTTTTCAAAACTAGGGGCTTCGCCTCTAGGCTCGCTCCTCTGTTATGGCTAATTGCGAGATACATAGGGGTGATTCTCAGGCAATGTAACAGCTTCCATCCATTTACTGTTGTCACCCTTAATGCGAAGGGCGTTTCATCATTGCTGAATTATCAGCTTTAAAATTCAACTAAAAATCGAAATTTTGAGATATAGACTTGAAATGAGGTTTATATGAATAAGAAAGCTTTCAGCTTCCAGATGATGTAAATATTTTCTTTGTAAGATAAAATCTCGAGGATCATGAATATTACATCCACACAGGGGACGATATTTCTTGAAAAACTGTGTTTCATTTTTTGATGAAAATATTAGTCTGTTTTAAAATATTTTGAAACAAATGAGGTCTAGTTTGAAAGAGAAATGTCTGTAGTCTTAGATTGTAAAAAGATCAAAATTCTACGATCATTTTTTTGCGAGTTATCGTAATCTGAAGATGAAAAGGTCAATATTTTCCCACAAAACATAAAATAAAAAAAAACTTAATGCCCGACGAAGATGAGACATGACTTACTTTGTTCCCCACATTTTTCTGCATCTATTGGTATCGGTCTCGACCCCATACCCCCCACCGGTATTGGAGGAGCTTTTGACAAGCTTTTGACAGCGGCGGCGGCAGTTACTTTTTTTTTTAGAATAGAGAGATTTATAAATTACAAAAAAGATTAAAAACCCAGTTTTGTTTATTTAGAAATCGTTTATTAGATAAATGTTCAATAAAGACAAGGTAATCTGCAAATTGTGTTTAATTACGGCATTGTTTCTTGTGTGTTTGATTGTTTTTGACTATTATTTAAATTTTCCAGAACATACGATTAATTAAACATAACTTTTAAACTTATTTTACTTTCGTTAGTTCTATATTTGCCTTTCATGCGTAACAAATATGCGCTAAATTTGTAAATAACAAAAAAGATTGAAAACCAAGTATTATTTATTTAGAAATACCTCCGTTCGTTTATAAGATAAATCTACAATAAAAGACGGAATATATCTGAAATAAAAGCATTTTCATTTTAAGAAAAAGCTGCGTGGAATTTCGTATTCAAATATATATAAAACATCAAAATCGCGTATTTTTATTCCAACAAGAATTGCCGCTGAACACTCTGATGAAAGTTAATAGATCCGTTTGGTAATGCAAAGGCGCTCCACAAGTACCACATTTATATGACGGTTTCTCTCTCGAAATCCTTGATGTATGGCGGTTTCGGGGTTATCATCCATCAAGTGCTTTACAAAGAGAAGCTGATTCGTGTTTTCTACGTATACATTGCAAGGATCAGTTATTTCAAATCGCGAGGATTTATGGAAGCAGATGTCGTGCTTTTATAGATTACGGAAAAATTTTAAATTTTATGTTTGAGTTTCGGCACAGAATGGAATTTGTTTTTCGCTTCTACGGAAATGACTTTTTGAGAACGGTGATAAAAAAAAGTAATGGTGGTAAATTTTTGGTACACTTTTCCTTTTTAAATTTAATAGCACGGTTTGGACTGGAATTTTTTTTATTATTATTTACTCATCCCAATTATAATGTTCTCTTGAAAAATCCTATATATCTTAATGTTTATGCAAAAAAAAAAAAAAAAAAAATTTGAGGGGTTCCCTCAAATATTTTTTTTTATTGAGGGAACGCCTCAAATATATTTTTTGGCACTTACTCCCCTGAAAAGAGGGTAAGTGCCAAAATTTCCGAAGAGCATTTTTTTCACTGATACAAGGTTTTTTTCCCAAGGTAAATGGCGTGGAAAAGGGAGGTAAGTGCCTAGCTAGTTTGGTTTAGTTCTGTGCTAGGCACTTTCCTCTTTTTCCACGCCATTTGCCTTAGAAAAAAAACCCTGTATCAGTGAAAAAATACTTTTTTGGAAATTTTGGCATTTACCCTCTTTTTAACAGGAACGCCTCATTTGTTGTATAAAGCAAAAATATATAAAGGAAGATAGTAAAAAAATAAAGTTAGAAAAATATCTGTAGAGGAGAGAAATACATATGCCTACTATTGTCGACACTAAGGTAAAAAACTGCGAAACGTTCCAAATTTTTTTCGGGATTTTTTTAACCTCCAAAAGGGCTTGGTGACCCGGTAAGCAAAGGCGTCAAGCCAGTGATCTGAAAGTTGCTGGTTCGATACCCGACGCTGACAAAACTGCCGACGTGTACACTAATGGCTGCTGGTGCACGGAAAAAATCTGTCCTAGCTGCAATGTCCTCCATGTTTCCAAACATTACCTCTGGAGGTGCGGTGTAAAGTGTTCCGGTCTCGTTATTTGATTCGGTTCAGAATTACGGGACCGGTACGGGTGTAACGTAGACCCACCCCCTATGGTGTACCCGGGGCAACGCATGCAATGCATACCGCGAAGTGCTCACAAACTTCTCCCGGAAAAAGAATATCGCTCCAGCTCCCTGCGATTGGAGGGAAACAAAAACTTTTCAAAAAAAAGTGCTCCGATCGCACCTTAAGGCCGTCTGCACACGGAGCAACTCAAAAGAAACTGATAACTGACCCCAGTCACAAACCAGTTCGTGATGAGTCGTAAACTCGTCGGACGAGTTTGTAACCAGTTGCGCCGTGTGCGTGGCTCCATTCAATTACATAGGTTACGACTCATCACGGACTGGTTTCTGACTGGAGTCAGTTATCAGTTTCTTTTGAGTTGCTCCGTGTGCAGACGGCCTAAGAGATATTTTACGTGAAATAATCGTCGTTAAAATAGAAAAAAATATATATTTATGCGGAACACTTTAATAACAAAAATATAAATTTTCGTTTAAAAATTTTCGCATTTAAATTGGTTTAAATTTGGGAATATATATATTAACAAAAGACCATAATAAAAATATTTTAAAGCACTAAAATTTTCCCATCTAAAATTTGTTTACACTTCTTATTTTAAATTTATTTCTTTGCTTAGTTACAATTTTGATTGTTTAGCGTAATTCATTCCATTATTGTGTTAGTATTCAAATCAACCTCACCTGAATACGATTTTAAAGTTTACAAAGCTGCTAGTACATCTTTGAAACAATGTTGCTTTTCAGAGATAGAATGTTTCTTCACTGCGGGATGTTTATTGTTTTGATCTTCTGCCATTTCGTCTCCAGTTTCCAACAATGGCAACGGAAGTTGTAGATAGAAATTTAAATATTCTATGAATTCGTTAGAATAAATAATTCATGTCTGAAGTTATTTAGCGTTACCTGCTATTAAATCGCTTCGAAAATTCGAAATTTACTTTTAAATGTGAAAATGTACAAATTGAAAGCTTGTTTGTAAACAATGTTTTACTCGATGTATGAATTTAGGCGCCTTTATTTTGTTGTCCAACATTTTAGCTTAATCTATTTACTTACGAATATTTCATGAATCAAAAGTAGGAATGGAACGGAACTTAGTGTATTTGTTAATGAGGTATTGAAATAAAAGAAAGATTTTTTATACCTTTTGCAATGAATAGGGTGAAAGAATGTAATTTATTTTCTTTTTTCAAACGTAACTTGGAAATCGTTGATACTAGGGCATTAAGAACATAATTAATTACATGTTGTAACATAAGCTCGCATCGACTTTTCATGATTTTTAAAGTTCTTCACGAACTGTCTAAGCAACAGGTCCAACTATTGCAGTAGAGCTGATTTCAGCATTGGATTGGTCCTAGGTTTGGTCTGACGGATTGCAATTCCACTTCCAAGAAAGTCCTACGCATGCTTAGTAGGATTCATAATGGAGACCTAGATGTCCCCTGCATCCGCTGGGTATCTTCACTTCGAACAAAGTCACTGAAGAGTTCACATCTGTGATGGGGACGCGTTGCCTTCCATAACTTCGAATTGTGAAAGCCCCGCATCACAAATCAAGTTAAACATAGGGTCTCAGTTTGTCACGCTGTACCTACGACTAGTACTCGCTGAACCTTTGCTAACGATGAGGAGCTTAGTATACCCGTTCAAAATTATGTCTTCTCCAATTTCCAGGCTTATTCTGTCGATGGACTCAAATTCCTGAATATTTGGCGTACAGACCTGTTTCTCCGAACCGTCATAAACGGTTTGTATGGATACATTGGCTCGTGTGGTGCCTTGAAGCTTTCCAGATTGTTGTCTTGCATACACCAACATCTGTCACGTTTGTAGTCAAAGCCTCTTTTTCAATCAGTTGGGAGTTATTAAAGCAGCCTTTCTCTCCTGCAGATGGTTTGAAACAGTCCACTTTTAGTCGTATGACATATGGGAATTACAAGTTGTGGTACATTCAGTACTCTGTTAGCATAAGCCTGGCTATACTTTTGAAGAAACTATTTACTTTTGAGGATTCTATACTTTTGAGTAAACTTTAAAACCCTTTGAAAGGCGGTGTTTGCACGGTGCAAACGCTCAAATCTCGCCCTTCTTTCATTTGCAGTCAATGTATTCCAGTTAAATGAGCATAAAAGTTGCTTGTGCTGCCATCTGTTATCAGTTTAAAGAAGTAAAATCATATTACAACCTTTAATGGGAAATTAAAAAAAAAATTTTTAGTTTAAAAAAATCGAGAAAAAAAATCTGCACCGTGTAAACAATGCAGGTTGTTGCCCCTGAAAGGGTTAAATTGGTTTCAGGTCAATTGGTTACAATTGGTAAACTTCAAATTGGTAATCCTTTTCCCCGTAATTAGTTCCTTCTCTAAGCGAGAGAACTCCATGTTTCAGGGTTTTGCAAGGAACCGGAATATTACACGCAATATGTTAGCAGCTGTATGTAAGGAGTTGCGATATACGTCCCTTCGTTTCGTATACGTTAACTTTTTACAAAAAATAGGAAAAGTTCTAGATATTCCTCATGTTTGCAATTATCTGTAACTTTTACGCACCAATGTTTATTACGCAGCGCTATAAAGCAATACTGGAACATATAGTCATAATTATTTTAGATTTCTAGCGTGTAAAGTATTCAACATAGTGTCACTATTTTCATACATTTCTTGAAAAGAAAAAAAAAAGACACCCGAATCAGATCCAAAAGTTTTCAATGTCTACTTTTTGTACTCGTGTGCCGTTGTTAGTGGCTCCCTCACCGTTACCCTTATGCTTGCTCCACACCAACGACGACGGAGACGAAATTCATGCATCTTCGTTGTTGCGCATGCGTATTTCAAAAAAATTTTCACACCGCCGGTGCGTCTCCTTCTCTGGTCTCTGCGGTTTCAAGTTGGAAAAAGTTCAACTTTTGTCTCTGCCGCCATGCTCAACAACCAGTCAAAATACAAAGAGAAGATTATGCGCATGCGCAAATAATTTGCCTCTTCTCCCCGCTGTTATGACAGTGTGAAGGCTTTTACGACAGCAACAGAGACAGGAGGCAAAATGTGTCTGTCTTTCGTTGCTGTCGCCGTTGGTGAGGAGTAAGCATTAGTGTATTAGATGGCAACAGCTTAAAAATGATTAAAATGAGACTAGAAATTTATCCTAAAAATTATGCAAAATTAAACAGAAAAACTTACGAAATTTGCGGGGCTCAGCTGCTGACACCCATATCGAGCGATTGCAGACAATTCAAAATAAAACACTCCGCGGTATTAGGAAGGCACCCTGGTACCTTAAAAACGTACTTATCCACAGGGATCTGAGAATCGAACCCATTCGGCAACACATTAAAGATATCGCATTAAACTTCTACAATAGATTATATTCAATAAACAACGAAGAAATAGCTAACCTCCCCGACTACGACCCAAGGGAATGCTATAGGCATCCTAAGGCCACTTTGATTATTCACCCTGGTCTCCTTCCCTTTTCTTAACTTTCCCTCCAACCTCTTCTAAATTCTAAATTACATTTGCCGTCGCTTCTGATTCTGACCTGTGTTTTTTTTATGGATCGAACTCAAAACTATCCTTTCTGATTTTTGCTTAATCGTCTGCTACCGTAAATTTAAAAAAAAATTTTTTTAATATAAACCTGCCACATTAAATAGTTGTCAATTTATATTTATTTACTTATTTAGTTTTTGCTATTATTTGTATTATTTATATTTATTTATTTATATATATATTTTTTATTATTATTTTAATTATTATTATTATTATTTTTATTTTTTTTTTTTTTACTTTCAAGTCAACACTTTTCTTTTAATCCTGAGAACGGAAATATAGCCACAAAAAATTATCCATGCGGAGGATATGGAGCCCTGCTCTCTGGTGCCTCGTTAGTGTACCATGTCTATGTCTATGAAATTTGCTATGGGTATTTAACACAAATATCGAACCTCAGACACAGGTTGCCTGACTCTCCTATCCTTTGATGGGGCTGAAATTAATTTTAAACTGATCACTAAAAGTTTTTCATCCAATCGGATATTTAATTATACCATTTTCATATATAAACTTATTGGAAATGATTTATGTATTTATTGAAATCTTTATTTCCCGAGTGCATTTAGCAGCACGACTTTCTCAAGTTCATTTACACCAGATACATCCCACACATATTGGAATAATAATTCTCGCGTATGCAGTTCCCAATACTATTCATCCCCTCGAAATATTCCAAGAAAACTTTCTTTCATATTTATTTTATTCACCCTGTCTCACCACTTCGCTAAATTTTACATTCTGTTGTTATGAGATTCAGTAATTCATATATTTAAATATAACTTATTTAAATTCAAAACCTCCAGGAATTTTCTTGGAATCTCTTGCGAGCATGTTTACTCTATTTTACCCCAATTACGTGTGTCTAAGCAATCTTTTTTCCAAAGCTCTCCTGAAACTCAATTTTATGAACCTGGCTGCAAGAGACCACCCCTGTGGCTGTAAATCTAAAGCAGCGATTATCTCCATTCTTGCTGGTACACAGGAAAATAGAAAAAAAAACTGGTTTCTATTTTTATCTTCTCGAAAGCTTCATCAAGCAATGCCCTTGAGGATTAGGGCTTAATGTCGATAACGGTTTAGCAGTAAATAGCCTTAAAAGCGACAACTGAGTTGTAAAAGTTTTCGATCAGGTATTGTGTTTACATGTGTTTCGATTTTCATTTAATACTCCAAGCTTTCTTTTTTGTTTGTACGTTTTATTTTACTACTAAAGCTCTAAAGATTGTTTCTATTTCATACTGTCATAATTTATTGGAGTTACAATAAAAAATTTAACTAAGTTTGTATATATATATATATATATATATAATGTGTGTGTGTTAGTTATGCCAAAATATATTCATCAGTACTTAACGTTATAAAACTCTCTCCCAAACTTAATTCGACCAATTAATTACTAATTTTACTAGCCCCTGTTAAACTATTCGTAATTTCTATATCTACCCTCAGGCGCGCTCCGAACTTAACAGCTAATCATGGCCCTGAGAAATAGTCAGCTCGCAATATTTAGACTTCTACATTGTGACTGTAAGGAATCGCGGTCGATAAAATTGATATATATATATATATATATATATATATATATATATATATAATATATATAATATATATTATATAATATATATTATATATATTATATATATATATATATATATATATATATATATATATATATATATATATATATATATATATATACAAACATATACACACACACACATAGGGTTCCCACCTATATCTGTTACACCCCCTTTAACTTCTAAACGGTGACAGCTTAGGCCATAAAGTTGGTGTCTAGGTATAGTAAAAAGGCTATGCGCTACTCGATGAGACAACTTACAACGCAATCTATAGGTAACTTTTGGAATTAGCATTTTTATCTCAAAAACGGTACGAGATACGGGAATAACATTTATTTATGTTGCTGAAAATGCTCTCCAATAGCCACTATACACATTTGTGCTCTGGACTGGATTTCTCGCTGCACATTGGTGCAACGACGCCATAGCGTTGAAAGTCACGACCAAACAAATGTTCCTTTTTTACATTCTGTTTTGAGTATTAATGTGATCAAGGTGTCTTTTCTTACTAAATCGATGATGTTGAACAACTTTGTCATTGACTATTTTCCCGTATCTCGTACCGTTTTTGAGTTTTAAAAACGCTAATTCCAAAAGTTCTCGATAGATGGCGTTGTAAGTTGTTTCATCGAGTAGCGCATAGCCTTCTTACTGTACCTAGACACCAACTTTATGGCCTAAGCTGTCACCGTTTAGAAGTTAAAAGGGGGTGTAAGGGATATAGGTGGCAACCCTGTATGTATATATACGAGGGGAAGTCCGAAAATAAGTTTCCCCTGGCGACTGCGGACATAGGTGTGTATGAAAGAAAAAAAGCTTCAAAAAGCCCTCCAGGAAAAAATTAGGGCTCTGCATACGGAAGAAGCGTTTAACGGCCTGTGTGACTTCATCACTTCTTTCAAAGCGCCTTCCTCCGAAATTCTTCTTCAAAGCCGTAAACAGATGGAAGTCACTGGTTGCGAGATCATAGACTGTATAGCGGATGGTCAAGGCGCTCTCAACCAAGGTTTGCAATATGGTTTCTCGTTGCTGTTGCCGAGTGGGGTCTCGCATTGTCATCCAACAATAGAACGCCAGATATGAGAGGGCCAGATCGCTTTTTCTGAATAGCCTCCTTCAATTTCGGCAGGGTGTGACAGTACTGCGTAGCATTGACGGTTCCAACCTCCAAAACGTCCAGCAACAAAACCGCTTTAAAGAAGAATCTCAGTGGATGGCTCTTTGGAAACAGTGCTGAAGCACACCAAGTCGTTAAACGCTTCTTCCGTATTTAGAGCCCTGATTTTTTCCTGGAGGGCATTTTGAACCTTATAAAGCGGTCTGACAAATGTCTCAACGTACTTGGTACTTATGTGGAAAAATAAAGTTACGTCTTATCTTTAATGTCGCATTATATTTTTTGTCTTTCATACACACCTCTGTCCACAGTCGCCAGGGGAAACTTATTTTCGGACTATCCCTCATTCATATATATATATATGTATATATAAACGTAAAATCGGGGTTTCACTGTATATATATATATATATATATATATATATATATATATATATATATATATATACAGTGAAACCCCGATTTTAATGTTTATATATATGTTATCATTTATTGCCGAATCTCTGCAAAACTACAGTAATATCGTGCGCCGAAGAAAGACTCCCTAAGGTAAAAACGTTAAAGGGTGTTGTTGAGGTGAGACAAATTGTCCTCTTGAAAACAAACATGTGGCCAGAGAAGAAGAACACAGATTTCAGAAGATATCCAGGAAATCACCTTTTTATTCAACTATGAAGCATCGCGAAGGCTGCAGCGGCCACTGGACTTTCCCTGACGAGGCGCGGATTACATTACAAGGTTAAGACAGGAGCGGACAGCAGGTCCGACAGCAACGAGAGTTAAACACGAAGAAAAGGGAAGTCTTCCGTTCACGCAAATAGTAAATGGTTGTTTTGCGATATTGACGCCAGAGGGCCTAAACTACTTAATTTTTAATTGGGCGACTTTAGATTCGTGGAGTTCACGTGTCCACTTCAGTTCTCCCGGGAATACTTTATTGCTAGATCCCGAGCTTGTTTGATCTGCGACCTATTGACCTGGGTGCAGGATAAGTGGCCATAAAGTTCTTGTAAAGTGTGGTTTCGACGTTATAGAAGGCATAAATCTTTTTTTTTTGGCTGTTGGACCTGCTGTCCGCTCGTGTCTTAACCTTGTTATGTAATCCGCCCCCCGTCAGGGCCAGTGGCCGCTGCAGCCTTCGCGATGCTTCATAGTTGAATAAAAAGGTGATTTCCTGGATATCTTCTGAAATCTGTGTTCTTCTTCTCTGGCCACATGTTTGTTGCCCTCATCACTGAACGAGCGACTGCATATGTGTTTGTTTCTCCCTAAATCTCTCCATGTTGTGCTCAGCGATTTGCTGTATGATCAACACCCTCGTGCCGACTGTATCACTCCCTCGTGTTGACTGCATCACTCCCTCGTGCTGACTGCATCTCCCATAAGTTCTACACATCAATTGATTATTATCACACACACACACATACACACACACACACACACACACACACACACACACACACACACACACACACACATATATATATATATATATATATATATATATATATATATATATATATATATATATATATATATATATATATATATATATATATATATATATATATATATATATATATATGAATGAGGGATATTCCGGAAATAAGTTTCCCCTGACGACTGTGGACAGAGGTGTGTATGAAAGACAAAAAATATGAGACATTAAAGGTAAGACGTAACTTTATTAGTCCACATAAGTAGCAAGTACTTTGAGACATTTGTCAGACCGCTTTATAAGGTTCAAAATGCCCTACAGGAAAAAATCAGGGCTCTGCATACGGAAGAAGCGTTTAACGGCTTAGTGTGACTTCAGCACTTTTTCCAAAGAGCCATCCGCTGAGATTCATATACAGTGAAACCCGGATTTTACATTTTTCTTGGGACCAGCGGTAAAAAACGTACGAAACGGGAAAACGTAAAATCGGAGTTAAAAAAAATCTAAGCATATTGTTCAAAAGTTGACACTTACCGGATGAACTATTGGAATAAATGTGTAATCTTTATTTGTTTTTTGCTTTTGGATACAATTTTAACTACAGCACGTTCAATACTAATAATTTTTAGCAAATTTGCTTCTTGGTTTACATATTGGGTTATTTTAATGTTATCGGTATAGGTAATTTTCACGGACCAGCGGGAAATGACGTAGGAAGCGGGCTAACGTACGAAACGGACAACGTAAAATCGGGGTTCTACTGTGTATATATATATATATATATATATATATATATATATATATATATATATATATATATTACATGAATCCCTCCTAGATTTGCAAATATATAGATTTTTTAAAATATTTATGTTTTAGTATATGCAAATTATGTACCTTACTAAGTACTATTAAATTTCTTCTTTAAACTTATTTTAAGTGTATTTTTGATCTATTGATAAATCTCTCTAAAAAAGGGGGGAAAAGAAATACATCATTTTTGGCAAGTCGTACGGCGGTATTCTTATCATAATTGAGAAACAAAGCTCAAAAAGACCTTCAAAAATAGGAAGTAAAGCCTTTGCTTTTCGATATCTAAAATAAAAGTAAATATATTTTACGCAAAATAAACCTATAATAATGGCTTACTCCATCACCTATGAAATCCTCAAAGGGCGTTTTCCTGCCAACTTGATCGATCGAATATGTTTCCAAAAAATCCCTCGGAAAAGAATGCATATATTCGAAATGTATTTTGTACATCCCCCTGGGACTTAAGTGTAATGTTATAACTGAAGTTTTAAGAAAGTGATTTTGTATATTTCTATGCAATATATTTCATTTTGTGTGGAAAGTAAGTTACCATTTGCTCTCTTTTCTTTCTAGGTAAGATCTAAGAGACTTTTGTATGTTATGTGGATTTTTGCAAGTTATGCCGTTGAGCATTCTAAGCACAGGTAAGTTTATAACATTTATTGTAAAGAATTATACGATTTCCATACGAGTGCAAATATTTTTTTGGGGAAAAAATTAGTAAACAATGAAAATAACTTTAATGAGTGCTTCACGGCGGATTCAATGGTGTTAAGGGGGGGGGGACACATTTAAATAAGCATTTTATTTATTGAGTTAAAATTTTGAATTTCTGTGTGATGCTTAACGATATAATTTCTAAACAAAATCACATCATAAAACTTCTCAAAAAGTTTTTAAAAATTTTTTTAATTTAAAATTTTTTAAAATGTGAGGTAATTTAAAATCGTTATAACTCGAAATATTATAAGTCGAATTTCAAATTTTTTTTCATTTAATTAAACAGAAATATATAAGTTTTAATTTCGATTCAGCATTTAAAAAATATTAATTTTAAAAAATTAAAGATATTTAGAGAAAAAAATTTAGAAAAAAATTAAGTAACTTTTTAAAAAAAAATCATATTTTCAAAAGCAATTTTTTTTTTTCAAATTTGTTGAATCAAAATTGAAGTAAAATAATTGAAAAAGACATGTTCCAAGTTTGAACCATTTATCTTCAACGGTTCTCGACTTATAACAATTTAAAGGCAAGAAATGGTGAAAAGACTCATGCAGAAAAACGCATTTAAAGGTTTGGACAAACATTGGCTGCTATTATAATGTTGCAAAACAAAAAATTAATATCTACTGTTCTAATTAAGATAGAAACATGATTTAAACGTCATTTTAATTGGAAAACAACAGAAAAAATTTTGATGCCATAAAATGTTTTTCGAAAATTTGAAGAATTTTGTGTCCTGGACCCCTTAAATGAATTTAAGAATGATTTTACTAGCTCAAAACAAGGTGGTCAAATTAAGGCAGCTGTGCATTAACCCTATTGGATTCGCTCACCTCAATGTAAACTTATGGAGAAAATGTGTCCAAGGATTTACGACTTGGATTAGAATTTTTTACTAAAAAAATGGTACTCCGTAATAGCAAAAAAAATTTTACACCTTGGAACATTTTTCGTTTTAAAAAAATACAAATAATATTTTTAAATTAAAATTATTCGGGGGAAAAATCTGGTATAGTGTGTTTTTAAACGACCATCGATTTCTTTGGTGGTCGAAATTTATAAAATGAATCCCTGTGCAAGGTCTAGGAAAGTTCAGGCTATCTGAAAATATACCATTTTCATTTGGTTATCAGCATTTATGTAGCTGTCAATAGCAGACACATTTTCTCCATAGGTTAACATTGAGGTGATCTAATCTAATCCGATTAGTACACAACAGCCTTAATGAAACCAATATTATTTGGCGTAGAATAATGATAATTTTTCCCCAGATAGGTAAACATCTGGCTCCCCCTACCAGCTACTTAACCTACCGTAAAATCTTGACTATAATGCGCACATGTGTATAACACGCATGCTAAATTTTGCGCGAAATTTTCGGAAATATTAAAATTCGACTAAAATCCGCACCCATAACTTTTCAATATTTTATTTTAAAATTGCACCAATACTCATTAACATAAATAAAATTTGTAAGAAAAATAAACGAAAACGTCAAATTCGGTAGGAGAAAAAAAACTTTCAATTCAAAACAAACAATACTGTCATATTATCAATCTTAATCACTTTGACTAGAATACAGCTCATCTATTGTTTGTCATTTATTCAATGTTCAAAACTACGTTTTTGTTACACGAGTATAATACGCACGCTCATTGTTGCGGACTAAAATGTGAAAAAAAGTGCGTATTAGTAGTTTAGTAATAGTGTATAATGTAACGTCAAAATAACCGCCAATGGCGTAGGCGCCAAATGTATGTAAATCGGTAAACTAAAAGAGTTATTCAAACCAACCCAGCACCGACTGCCATGTAACCGATGTGGAAAAGTAAATAAATTAAGCTTAACATGAACGAAACATTCTTACTTCCAGTCTTCTTCCAGCACACGTCGCAACTGGTTACAAACCCGTCGGACTGGTTTGTAACCAGTTGCGCCGTGTGCGTGGCTCCATTCAATTACATAGGTTGCGACTCATCACGAAATGGTTTGTGATTTGAGTCAGTTACCAGTTTCTTTTGAGTTGCTCCGTGTGCAGACGGCCTAAGAGTTATTGAAAAAAATTTCTAAAGATTATACCGTTGCCACTTCAGAAAAAGAAAAACCTAACCAAGTGAAAGACTGCCATCTGTTAGTGAACACAAATTAAACATAAAAGACATTTTTATTGGTAATTTTAAGTCCGAACACCTATTATACTCAAGATTTTAAGGTAAGTGTTAAACATTTATGGATTGGGTTTCTTGTTGTAAAACGTTGTTCAATCAATATAGAGCGCGGTTCGCGAATGTTACTTCATTAAGACTGAAGAAGGAGAAAATAATATGAATTTAAAAAAAAAATGAAAATTAGAATATAGTGAGGGAATATGAAATTGCTTCAGGCAAAAATAGTTGTAGTCAGGTGATATAGGTGCGTGTATTAGATCGACGACCAAGCTTGAAGCATCTCGGTATATCCTTGGATCGGGGTTAACTTGGAAGCGACCCTATCTACATCTGTATGACATAGAATTTTATACGTATACTAGCTGAAGACCCGTACTTCGCTATGGAGTACATTCAAATTAAATACAGCGGTCAATGTATGCAATTAATGCCAAATATATATATAAATATATTTATAATAAATACAGCGATCGATGTATACAATTGATGTAAAAAAACGAAAAAATATATTTATAAAAAATCGTAACGGAAATTTTTATAGACAACATAATATAGAAGAAAATATTGAAATTAAATCTAATAGAACTTACTAAATAATACAGTACAGTTAATATAGTAAAGTTTGAGGAACATATCTTTTACTGTATTTTAATATTTTTTTTTGGATAATATCCAATCGTCTGCTGCATTAGAAAGAAAAAAAATATTTTTTTGTGTATTTCGTTGTTATCACGTGACGATAAATTTATTTAAAGTACCAGAAAAGAAATCACGTTATCAGCATTTAATAAATTAAATTCTAAAAATTAATCTTTAAAAATTCACCAAAAATCAGAAAATGGAGGTAAAGATTCGAAAAAGATTTAATTTTAAACGAATTTTTATGATCTTTCTCGTGATATAAATTTTATAACCCTCAAATTATTATTTTAAATGCAAACTTTAAAGAATGTTACAAAAACAGCTTAAAAATTTAATTAAAAAAAATTTAAGAAGAATTTTTCAAAAATCTTTCTTAGTTCACCCCTACATTATAAGAAGAATCGCCATGCAAAATATCAGTCCTTTAGGTCCAGCGGTTTGGTCTGTGCGTTGTATGTCAGTCAGTGAATGAGTCAGTTACGGAACTGTTTTATATATATAGACTAGCTGAAAACCCGAACTTCGCTACGGAGTTCATTCAAATTAAATACAACGGTCAATGTATGCAATTAATGCCAAAAAAAATTATATATATATATATATATATATATAATATATACGACGATCAATGTATACAATTGATGTAAAAGAAACAAAAAATATATTTATAAAAAATCGTAAGGGATATTTTTATAGACAAAAGAATGTAGAAGAAAATATTCAAATTAAATGTAATAGGACATACTAAAGAATATAGTACAGTTAATATAGTACAGTTTGTGGAGCATAATATCTTTTATTGTATTTTAATATTTTTTTGGATAATGTCCAACCGTCTGCCGCATTAGCAAGAAAAAAAAAATTTTTTTTGTCTTTTTAGTTGTATGCACGTGACGATAAATTTATTTAAAGTACCAGGAAAAGAAATCACGTGATCAGCATTCAGCGTGTCAGTCAGTCAGAGAGTCTGTCAGTTACGGAACTGTTATATATATATATATATATATATATATATATATATATATATATATATATATATATATATATATATTAGCTTCTATCGCTAAGAGGGATATCGCATTCCGCATTCCCCAAGCGGAGTGTGCTATTGTAGATCAGCAACTCGTTCTTCAGACGAATGTACTTGTTATTCCTGAATAGTTCTAGTAAAACCTGCTGTAAACCTCATTTTCCCTGAACACAATAAAATCCGTACTCGTCGCAAATTTTAGGGGACTAAAATATTCAGCATTTCACATTCTGTAATTCGCGGGCCCGTTTCTGCTATTGCACCGGCGTACAGAAACATTTACGAATGCATGCCGATTATGAATTTATGTCCCATGAATGTTTTATTTTGCTGATTTAATGCCTAGGAAGTCGTCTGAATATTTCAGATACGTTCATGAGCATAAAGGGTCAAATTTTGTTCAAAGAGAGGGTGGTATTAGTACGTTTCCAATCCAATAATAATGTTGAGAAAGCGAATGAGCGTCGAATGTGCAACTGTTTAGCACGCTAGTCCAGTTAACAATTAGTCGTGGATTTGTGTCGACGGAAGAGACGTTTTCGGAAAATTCTAATAAATGAATGTGTGATGAAAACTGCTATCATACAAGTAATATATTTCGTTACTCGTCGAACAAAAGATTGAAAAACATCACTAGTTTACAGTAAGTCTCGTGGGGTATTTGATTGTATTGACTTACTAGCCGGGCTTCGCTCAGCTATCGAATCACTTGACGGTCGAATCACAGTTCACTTGAATTTAAATTTTTTTCACTTTTAATTGCCAAAAAATTCCCAAAAAATCAGTACATCTTCAAATGATCTATTTATGATTAAAAAGTTTGAATCAAAAGTAGGAAAAATAGAAAAATAATTAAAAATTAGACGCATGGTGAAACATTTCCTTCCAGTGATTATTTTTTTAGTGAGAATCACGCTGTGAATGAATCACGCTGTGTTTACATCATAAAACATGGCGGTTACGTTTTGTTCAGTGGAGTATGCATTTAGAATTGAAATATCTCTAAAACTATTAAAGGAACCGAATAAGTGTACGCAGAAAAAAATTATCAGTTTTTAAAGCTCTTTCCAAATATGTAACATTAATGTACTTTCATGAAAAAAAAAAATACACGATTTCGACATTTTCAAACATGGCCGAATTTCATAACGGATTCCATACCAGAAACGGTCTACCCGGAATTTTTCTCAGACCGACCGACCGACTGACAGACAAAGTTTTTCTTTTATTTATATAGATTATATGATGGCCTTATTTGAATAGTGGTCCAACTCGACTTTAAAAAAAAATGAAGTTTGCCTCACTTTCATGTTCATACAAGTCATTTCTATTTTATTTTTAAACTGGTACATCTCCAGCTTATTTTTGCTGCCAACAGAGGGCATTACAAATTAGAATTCAGCAGTCATTTCTCGACACTCATTAGACTTTAAGGCTCTGTACCTCAAAATGAACAAGAATGGATTTGGACCACTATTCAAATAAGGCCTTCATATCCCGTGAGGATATTTGAAAATAAAATATTCAGTGTATTAAAAGAAATTTATTTTAACGTAGGATTACGTTCCTCTATAAACGGTCCTCCGGAAAGGAAAATTTCGGACGCTTCCGTCCGTCCACGCAGGTTATAATTTTGGCAGCGCTCCAAACCCAGTCTATCGCTTGCAAAAGTTAAACTGAAAAGTACCAAGATGCGTCAAAATTTATATATATATATATATATATATATATATATATATATATATATATACACAAAAGAGATAAGCAACGATAAGTAATCCTACGTTAATAACCCGCGATAATTTCGTTAGAAAAGACTACCTGATTTTTTTGTTTGGAGGGGGGAGGGGAGTTCTAATGCAGAGGCATTTTGTCTTGGAACATTCACCTTTTGTTCTTCACCTCGATTTACTATCTACTTTATTAAGGGAGCACCATATAGGTGAGTCAGCATTGCTCCCTATGAGGGGGGAACGACCCTGAAACGACCGAGCCTTATTCAGGATATGTATTCAAAATTAGTAAGAAGGTTATTCAACAGCAAAAGTGTGCAAAAATATCAACATAGCATTAAAAACTTATCTCGCAGCCTATCTCGTTCTTAAATCTCTTACTTCCCAACAGTGGAAGGTCATTAACAGCTATATCTTTCTCAACTCTTCATGTATTTTCCCACTTTTTTCTTTTTCACCTCCAGAGCAATTCACAGATTTTATAACCTACCGAAGCGTAACAGATTTCATTATTTTCTAGCAGAACATCGTCTAATACAATAACCACGGTTCTTGGGTTCTAGTTTTCGAGATTTTTTTTCATGTTTCGTTTATAACAAAACTCTCTCTCTCTCTCTTTCCTTACAATAAATCTTCCTCGCCCTTTTTATTTGAAAACTCGTCTCACGTCCTGAAATCAGAAGTAAATCTTATTCCATTGTTGCCCTTCAATAGTTCTGAACGAAGTAAATCGAATCTGTGTATTACGAAGGCTCCCTAAGCCTTGAATTCTCGCTCCCGGAATGGCACAAGTTCATTATTTGAAAGATCTCTTTTTTGAGTTTTGATTCGTGCCCATGCCTCCCTTTCATTTGATGGGTCTTCTAGGTGAATTGAAAAGAACAGGTGATGGCGTAAATAATGTTGGTGCTCTATTGTGGAAACTAAGCGATTTATCACTGTTTAGTATAACAGAATCGTAAGCCTCAATTATTTGGACGAAAAGAAGAGCAGGCCAACAGAACTGGCAAAATGTAGATTTCACTTTAGCTGAACTGAGCATTTGTATTGCAACTGGGTAGTAATTTGTGATGAGTGATATATCATGTTTTTGACTTGATATGTTGGTAAATCAAGCACGTCATTATCGTCGTGCACGTCATTGCACGACGTTCATCATAAAGCTCAAGCCAAAACACTAGCTGAGTGTATATTATTTTGGAACTGATTAACTGCATTAAAACTGAGTAATAATTTATGAAGAGTGATATATTTTTGAACTGATCCATTGGCAAAAACTGTTTGACATCTCCTACAAAACACACTACAAAGCACTGGCTGAATGTAGATTTAAATTTTTGAATAGGGATAAATAATGTTTGTGAAGGTAAGTTATTTGCGATGAGGGATAAATCATTGACGGTTTTTGGATGTGCCGTTACGGTGACAATTTTGGAATGCATCTATTGACCAAAACTGTATGACATCGCCTACAAAACACAGTACAAAGCAGTGGCTGAATGTTTTTTTAATTATTATTAAAGCAGTAGAACTTAGACATACATCTATACACTAGTATATGCCATTAAAATACAACAAGCAAACAGAAGAAACAAAACACAAAACAAAATGGCATATAGAAATCTTGGAGCAGAAACAACAGTCTAATTGGGCTGATATCCATTCGTCCTCATCAGTTCCATGGCCTCCCAATATCTCCCACAAAAACAGTTACTTGATAATGCGGAGCACAGTGGCAAATGCTGTGCATCCATAGGCACTTCCATACCACAAAGAGTACAGTTTGGGCCGTCGAGAATACCTAACCTGAAAAGGTATTTAGGCAAACAGTCATGTCCTGTGGCAAGTCTAAAAGCAGCAACTCTTGTTCTTCTTGGTGCTGAGGGGATATGTAAAATTGCATCTTTCCATTCTTTATTTTGTATATCTCTCAATTTTCTCTTTTCATACTGAGAATTCCTTTTCCTCTTTATAATTCTTGATGCTGAAATGAAGGGGATTTCCGTAATCGATGTTTGTTTTATCTGAGTCCCTTTTTTGGCTAGTTATCTGGCTGAATGTACATTTTGATATTTTGTACTGCATATTTGTATTGAAACTGGATAATAATGTATGAATAGTGATAAATAATGTTTGTGAACGCCTTTGACTTCATCCATTGACCAAAAGACTGTATGACATCTCCTGTAAAGTACACGCCAAAGCACTGGCTGGATGTAGATTTCAATTTTTTTGTACTGAGTATTTGAACTTGGTAATGATTTTTTAGAAGTGGTAAAACATATTTTTGACCTTATCTATTAATAATACCTGTATGACCTATAAAGTTGCCCACAAAGTAGTAGAAGTACTTTGACGTTGCACTTATAGATAATTGTAATACTTTGAAGATATGGTGTGAAACGAATTGCGATTATAAAGAGAAATTACAGGAAAACGAATTTTTACAACATATGTGGAAGCACCACAATAAATCCCAAATTATTATCGGTTCATATGTTACTTAAAAAACGTTTTGAAAGGAGGAAAAAGAAATAAGTGCATGGGTGAAAGATAAATAGCACAAACATTAAATGGGCTAGTAGTGCTGAATATGATCAAATGTTCTTACATTGTCCTTTTAAAGCAGTATGTTGCATTTGAAAACACGAGTAGCATATATTACTTTTACCTTTTTAATAAAGGCATAGCTAACCTCTTCCTTTAAAGTCGTATGTTGCTTTCGAAAATACGAACAACATAGTTTTCGTTTACTTTTTAATAAAGACACAGCTTACCTTATTCTTTAAAATCGGTACAAGCAGCATAGCTCGCCTTTACCCTTTAATAAAGGCATAACTTAACCTTATCCTTTTTAAATAGTATGTTGCTTTCGAAAATACAAGCAGCATAGCTTACCTTTACCTTCTTAATAAAGACATAGCTTACCTTTTTCCTTTTAAAGTTGTATGTTGCTTTCGAAAATACGAGGAACATAACTTACTTTTACCTCTTTATAAAGACACAGATTACCTTATTCTTTTAAAGCGCTACGAACAGTATAGCTTGTCTTACCTTTTAATAAAGGCATAACTTATCCTTTTAAACAGCATGTTGCTTTCAAAATACGAGGAGAAATATTTTTCATATTTTTTTAATACGAATTCTTAACACACATTTAAGTTTCAGAGCGTTTTACGAAAAACTATATTTTAAAATAATATATTTTTTTAAAAGAACATTCTCACATACGGCTTGAAATTTCGATACCTTGTTATCAAAGTCTCAGTTAAAATTTTAACGTAAAACTTTCGTTCCATAATCATTTTTGTTCGTGACTATGTGAGAGTCATTTAAAAAATAAGAGTTCTAAAAATTATAAGACTTGGATAGCTTAATTTTTATGAAAAGTTTTTCACGTTATGTAGGGTAAAAAAGGTTTAATCAGTTTTAATTTAAGAATCGCGTGTTTGTCGTAAAACATCACCTTTATAATCATTTAAGAACTTCCGCATCAAGACACGTATCCATGATCATGTAACGTGAAGATATGTCTTATATCAGTATATTTATATTCCTAGATCAGAAGAGCTATGTAGCCTGATTTAGACATTTAACCAGCTATGATTATTTCTTAAAAACATCTGTGTAGATTAGAATAGAACCTTAATAAATTGATGTGTGCATGTGTGGGACAAGCAAGGAAACAGAGAGAATTGGCCGTTATCATACTTTTATTCGTCAATACTAAAAATCCTTTTAAAGTAAAATTAATAATAAAATAAGGTTCACATTCATATTATCAACTAATACATGAGGAATCCAGAAGCAGAGGCAAAATATTCAGTCAAAGCAAATATTTCTAAATTCTTTCGGAGGCACTTACGACTGTTGAAGAATACAGCGATGAAGGCTTTCGTTGACATGTACCCACATCAGGTCAGATTCGGCATCATAATGTCAGACTACAGGAACCTCACAAGTCGGGGATCATCCAGCGAAATCTGTCGACCCCTTTTTTGAAGGGGCTGGTGTCCGTTTCTCGGGGCCATTTTGGCCCGCCTCTCTCTCTCTCATTGGACAGTGTGCTGCCCTTATTTTGGCAGTTCCTGTCCTAATTGGTTCCTTATTTCACTGCTCATATTCACAGTATACCAAGTGCCTCCCCACCATAATTTTCGCTGGCGATACCACTTTGACAATTATTTGAAAGTTTTATTGTGGGCCATAAAATAATTTGAACTTCACGTCACCATCTATCTTGCAAACTTTATAGTCTACATCGCTATCACAGTGTTCCCAAAGTCTTTTTTTAATTTTATTTTTTTCCCTCTGGAGTGGTTATAAAAGTGTTATTATTGACATTCTCTCGACCACACACCGAGGTTTCTATTTCTTGGAATTAATTATCCACCACAATCTGCACCGTATCGGTATCTCAGGCAGTCCGGATTGCTTTCACTGCCATGATGGCGAGATGGCTGCAGAGCACTATATTTGCCCATCTATGGCGAGCCTGACATCTTCCCCTGAATTTTAAAAGTTCGGACACTTTTCGCACGAGCAGTATGCTTTACTAGACTGCTATAAAAGATATAGAGACGGCCAGTGCCGCCGATTCTGGATTCATAAAAAAAAAGTCTATTTAAATTTTAATGCAATGATACGACATGGTTATGGATGATACGGCATAAAACATTTCAGAAATGGTCCTCGATACAGGTACTGTCGTATGAATGCTTTTCATAGGATAACAATGGTCCTCGATACAGGTACTGTAGTATGAATGCTTTTCATAGGATAACAATGGTCCTCGATACAGCTCCTGTAGTATGAATGCTTTTCATAGGATAACAATGGTTCTCGATACAGCTCCTGTAGTATGAATGCTTTTCATGGGATAACTATGGTCCTCGATACAGGTACTGTAGTATGAATGCTTTTGATAGGATAACAATGGTACTCGATACAGGTACTATAGTATGAATGCTTTTCATGGGATAACAATGAAATGACATGTTAAATTAAATGCAGTTGGTCCGTAAAACAAAATGTTCGGTCACATATATATCCAAACGTTTGAATACTTCTGTTAGAAAAAAAAATTTCACCATCTCTGTTTTTTGCATTCTCTTTTACGATACGTGAGATGAATATAGTTAAATGATTCATATTTGGCATCCTATATGTTTAAAAATATATATCCTTGTAATTAAATCCAGCATTGTCTTAATGACTGTCTATATAAAAGTGAGTAGGGAAATTTTCCAACTTTACGCAATTATATAAATGTTAGTTTAAAACATTTGCATTTACATACTATGCATTTTAACATAAGTGAGATGTACAACTTCCCTGATCCTGCTATATACAAAAATGTCGCACTTTGTACAGTTGTTATAGTTAATGTGATAGTAGCTGATTCTAAGAGCATTTCGTTATATGAAAAGCACCTTTGCATTATATTCAATTCATATTCAAATCACAGTGTCTGAGAGTGTGTATTTCGTAAATCAGTTTTAACTTCTAGCTTGAAAAATGATTTATTTGAATCGGATCGTGATCCCTGCAAACATTAATATTCAGAAGAAATTCAGTTAATTGTTACATAAAAATCTTGAATTTACTTCGGAGGCAGAGGTTTTGATAAATGAAAAGTGTATCTACATACTGCAGGGCTAACGGATTTTATTAGGAAGTGAATTTAAAAATATGTGATTGTTTGACATCGCTGATATTGTACGTTCTGTCGGAAAAACACTTGCTCCCAGGTTCACAGGCACGAGATGAATTAAACGGACCTTGACCTAGTAAAAAATATAAACAATTCAAATAAACAAAAGTAAAAAATCAAGCATAGACTGCTAAATCTTTTTAACATAACACATATCCTGCAAAGAAAACATAAAACATTTTCAATAGAGGATAGCGCAGAAGCTTCATATCCCCATAAAGAAAAAAATACAAATAAATAATCCAACAGAGATAGATAAAAATAATACGAATATAGACAAAAAACAAACAGAAATCAAGCACTCTGGGCATCCACGCACCAACGGCAAGATTCTGTATAAGTGCCGGAACTGAACCATAAAACCACATAGAGGTAACCGACAGGTCTCGTCATCAGGGAGCCTAACCCAGTAACCTCAAGGGGAACTTTCTGAATAGGATGCAGGTAAGCCCAAACCTTGACCTAGAAGACGTTGTTATAGGGGTTTTCCAACCGTTAAAATAAAAGAAAAAAAGGTTATGGACGGCAATGATATCATGACAAAAAACTCGTGGAGGAAAAAGGAACATTATTGATAAAAAAATATGATTAAATAGTGATAATTACTAATATAGCAAAATTAATAATTTTACAGTGAAATATTTTATGTCGTTGGTTTCTAAAAGAAAAAATTCAGATGGTCTTTCTAACGAAACTATCGCGGGTTATTAACGTAGGATTACTTATCGTTGCTTACCTCTTTTGTATGTATATATGTATCTTTATATTTGTACGTATGTATATATATATACATATATGTCAAAATTTAGACGCATTTTGGTACTTTTCTGTTTAATTGTTTACTACTTGTCCAAGCGATACAGACTGGGTTTGGCGCGCTGCCAAAATTATAACTCGATGGTCGGATGGACGGACGGTTTTAGCGTCTGAAATTTTGCTTTGCGAAGGACCGTTATGGAGGAACGTAATCTTACGTTAAGAAAAAAGAATATTTGAGCGATTAAGGCTGTTGTATACTAACCCTATTCTATTCGCTCACCTCATTGCTAACCTATGGAGAAATTTTGTCCAAGAATTGAGGACTTGGATTTTAAGATTTTATAAAAACAAAAATTGTTCTCCGTAATAGAGAAATAAATTTTACACCTTAGGGCATTTTTCATTTTTTAAAAGAAATGCAAATATTTTAAAATTTAAATTATTCTGGGAAAATATCTGGTGTAGTGTGTTTTAAACGCTACTCAATTCCTTTGGTGGACGAAATTCAAAAATTATCCCGTTGCAATTTGCAGAAAAGTTCAGGCTATCCGAAAATATCACTTTTATTTGATTTTCAGCATTTATGTAGCTGTAAATAGTAGACAAATTGGCTCCTTAAGTTAACATGGAGGTGAGCGAATCCAATAGGGTTAGTACACAGCAGCCTTAATATCTCCGTCATAGGACAACTAGGAAAAACAGCCTTGAGGTTTGGAAATTAGAGTTTGCCTCCATGTCCTGGCAAACTGTCATTTAAAAACGTTTCAGGCGGTGACTTTCTTGCAACAAAACGCTGTAATGTAATGTAATACCAGATTTCATACCAGGTAGTCGGTGCCTGCGAGCCGATCCGCCCATATCGAGCAATCGTGCTCCACTAGACGGTTTTTTCACGAACCACTGTGATTGTCAAGTTACAAGTCAGTGCAGGTCACACTGAAGTGACTAAAGTGGATTAGTTATAAATAATTGGACTTTGACCTCTGACTTTGTGAAGAAAAGTCATAAGAAATGAGCTCCTGATGTACGGATATTTCTAATAGAATTTGCCGGAGAAAAGTTACACTTTTTCGGCATTGGTTATTAGACTTTTACGGCAAAAGTTTATATATATATATATATATATATATATATATATATATATATATATATATATATATATATATATATATATATATATATATATATATATATATGCATGTTTATCTGTCTCTCTCTCTATCTATCTATCCATATACATGTATGTGTATATGTATATATACAAATATATATATATATATATATATATATATATATATATATATATATATATATATATATATATATATATATATATATATATATATATATTATTTAGTTATTTATAGCCAATCATTCAAAATGAGTATTCGTGAAGAAACATGGGTACACTTGTAACACAAAGCCCACCACAAACATTACAATACAACTAGCCGCTGTGCAACCAGCATGGTCGCTTTTAGTTTTATATTATCTTTTGCAAAACAACTCAACTGAAAGTAACATATGTAAGGAATGTTACCATTACCTGTCATCATAAACATACGTTGTTAAGGGGTATTCTCTATAAGACTGATTCTAAAACATCGTGATTAAAAAATGTGAATTTCCATTACTTCAGAACAGAGTTAAAGATAAGACTGAGAAACCTAACACCAATGATTTTATAAATTACATCCCTCTCTGTATGTACTATTTTTCAAAATTAAGGTATCTACACTTTATCATTACATAAAATTAGAAATTGTTGGGGAAAAATTTTTTCACTTAAAAAAATGGAGTAAAAATTTAGCATGTACTAAAATATAACATGGATTACATCACTCTCTGTATGCACTATTGTTCACAATTCAGATATCTACACTTAATCATATCAAATAATAAATTGTTGGGAAAATTTCTTCACTTATAAAATGGAGTAAAAATTCAGCAAGTACTGAAAAAAGTGTAGAAAATTAACTGTTACTGGATGTCGGTTGCTATGCCGGCGTCGGTTAAGCCTAACCTCACGATCATTTATGCTCTTTCTTTCACACCTCTCTCTTAATGAATTATTTCTTCTTCCCTTTCTTTCTTGAGACTGTTCCCAATTTTCACTTGATTGTGCAGCTAGCTTTCGAGGATTCTTGATTTCAGAGCGTAAATCCATGTTGACACGCGTTTGCAAATTGCGGACGGCCGCTAATATTTACATCTGGTAGTTGCAGCCGTTGCCATTCGGAGTGTAGAAATACCGTCGATTTTTGTGCCGCATACCTACGCGTTTTATATATATATATATAGATGTCACATTTACATTGTTTGGAAAAAAGCCTTCAAATTTCCCTAAAATTTAATCTAATATCTGTTTTTGGAACCATTTTATTTCATCGCCAACTATTGATAAAGGTAGAAATCTTATACTTTGAGATTTTATTCTTTTTAACGACAAATGTATGTAAGATATTATGCAACAGAACTTTTATTAGTTTAAATTTTCCATATTTAATACTCACTGTATGTATATTAAAGACATATTTCACTGAAATATTTGTCGTGCCTTGTAACTTGGTTACCTAAAAGAATGTTAAACAATTCTGACACGAGTATTTCACGCAAATTTTGAATATGTCATATTTTGAAAGTTTTAAGAAATATGTAATAATTTCCGATTCATTCCAGTCTGTAGTGTATTACGTAGCAACGAAGCTTTATCAGAAATCTAGTTACATTCATGAAAGGCTGATACATGTTATTTCGGGTTGTGCAATTTTTTTTTTAAATAAAGTTTTTCTCGTAAAAAATTTAGGGTGTGGCTAGAGAAAATATAAAAGTTTTATTTCAAGTGTCATTACATTACAAAGATTCTATCTCCCGAGAAATAGTTGGATGAATATTTGAAACATTTCAGGATATTTGAAGTTCTGTGAACTATAATTCTATTCTTATTTTTAATATAATGGAAAAACACGAAAGAACTGCCATTGTTGAAGTCAGGGAGAGGCAAAATTTTAAAAATTCCTCTTTTAATTGCATTAGATTGTAAAATTTTACATTTGTATTCGAATGATTCCCATCTGTCTGACTGAATTAGAAAGACATATTGTATATGAACGTTATCAGAATATAAGATATTAGTAAAATCCAAATCACCGCCTTGCTACATATCCTATCAAAAAGAAACGCTTTGTAAAAGGTTTAGCTAAGTTTAAGACTGCATTTTCACCCCCCCTGTTCGGCAGATATTATGTAGTTTCTCTGTTTTAAAAATTGGACCCAATACTTGCTTTGATGTTGAAATCAGACCTCGTCTGATATGTAACATGCATTTGCCGCTCTGAAATATTTCTGCTAAAGGCAGAATTGGCGAGATGGTGAATGGTGTAATCAAATCTGTTCCATAATATTAAAACTGTCGAAAATAACTCGACAGACCTCTAAGATTATATCTTCTTGAGTTACAGGCCCGATCTGTACAACATTCAATAACCTTAGAACTTGATATAACTTTCGTTAAATGGCAAGATCATCACAGGAATTGGTGCATGGAATGTTTTGCTTGGATCCTCAGGACGTCCCATTCAGACTGACCAAACACAAGTTTTGGCTTCATAAAACGTGGCGCGATTTGCCTTTATTGACGAATTCAGGATACGCGTTACTGTCACCGCGTGTGATAAAGATCTACCGATGTGTGTAATTTATAAATTGAATTCTAATACTGCTTTTGAAACGTTCAACATTTATCGAGCAGTCGAATGCTGAGGTAGCTATCACAGTGGTAATTTCTAACTCTATGGATTGTGGTGATAAACTTAAGGCAAGGGTGTCAGACTCTCGTATCCCATTCTTAAGTGGAATTGATGAAGGTGAGTAATAGCGTCTTCAATAAGCACCAAAAGAAACGCAAACAGGTGTCGAAAGCTATACACCTTTGGAAACTCTCGACAATAGTGAGGTAGTCAGGTCATTTAGAATGATTAGGGAAACACAGCGGTACACTTCCAAGGGAGTAGCCGTGGACAATGAAATTCACGATAGGTGGTCTGCGTAGCGCGGAAGGAAAAGGCCGGCTGTTGTTCGAGAAAGAGAGAGAAGAATGCATAAATACAGACGCCGGTAACGAACGAGGAGAAGAGATTTGGACTGTTGAAGGGTCAACACGGGTATGGAGAGACGGGGAGCTCGTTTGGACTTTGAATAATAAGCCCTGCTCTCATGAGTGGATTTGACGTTCGTAGGAACGAACCTTTGTAAATGATTTATTTAACCAAGATTTTAATATGTCAATAAACCGGATGTAAATAAAAGTTGGTGCTACAGTTATGATTACTTCTACAAAATAATGATTTGTCGGATCACGACCATAAAGGTTAACAAAGGGATTTCGTCACATCCGCCTCTTTAGCACTTGACGGTTCTACTTTTATTCGAAGGGTGCATCCAAGAATGTAGAAAGCCCAATAGTAATTATGGATTTACCATCTTCAGTGAGTAGATCTATATTAAATTTAACCATTTCCCCCTATTACAATATATTCTCGAAAAAAAAAATAGAATTTTGTTATAGCGCCCTTACTATACTGAAGATATATGAGATCTGTATAAATGTCGTTGTTGTTGTTGTTGTTGTTTCTATTCCTAATTTGGTCCAGCCCCAGCTAGATCAAGTCTATGTGTCCATGCACCCTCATAAAATCAAGAACCATGAACATATCATCATGAAGACTATTTACAGTCATCCCTACGCAGAGAATTGTACATACATCCATATCAATCAAATTTATGTTTCTGATACAGTCGACTATATAGTCGATTTTTAGATGCCATGTTTAAATATTCTTGCTACTTCACACCAACCGATTTGCTGAGGCGTTCAGTTTATGGGGAAAAAATAATGAAATTCATTTCCATCGTGTAAACTGAATGACAATAGTTACATAGTTGACAATAGTTGTAGTTTTAACCTTCGCGACACAAACGCCGGGCATCTCGAAATTTCAGTTTTATGCAATAATTAATAGGGTACATTTCAAAATTCAATGGATTTTCGATAAATCAGTTTTATCCAATAATAAATAGGGTACATTTTTGCGAAATTTAATAGATTTTGTTTCAAATGGAAAAATTCCCATGGTGATTATCATTCTCATTTTAAAAAAAGGGGAACATTAAGGAAGAATATCACTTCGAAATATTACATCCCCTATTCTATAAATTTTTAGAACCATTGAATTTTTCGACATCGATTCATACATTATTTTATCCTTTTTTTCTACCCCCCCTGTCATTTTGCTTCACTGCAATGTTCAAAGGATCTTCGTACAGTTTTCTGCTCCTCAAACTTGTTTGAACTATGGATTTTGACAGTTTTACTTTAGTTTATGAAAGCTCGTAGCAAAATTCAATTTCATATATCATTCCGTTTATATTTCCTTGGCGCTTTTGCGAATTACTGGGAACATGGCCCTTTTCGATTTCTTCTTCTTCGCCTAGTCCTTTTTATGGTTGCTTCTTTATATTAGAAAATAAGTGTAGGAATGTTTCGTGAGCCGTTTTTGAGAGAACAATATTTCATTACCAACAAATTGGTATTTGTGAAAAGGAGGGATTTAAAATGATAACTGTGGATTATTTAGGGTCAATTTTAAATCCGATTCAATAGCTGTATGTACAGAAAACTGTGATGTCATACGTGTTAGATATTTGTGACGACATTATAAATAAATTATCACTCATTAAAGTAGAAAAAAGAATTATAAATGGACCTAAATTAGGAAGTATTAAACGCACTTATATAATAATAATATTTTTAATTAAATTTCAAGTAGTTTATATACGGTAATATAATTTTCCCTTTTGTGTATTTAATTTTTAAATGTTTTTACAATGTTGCTTTTTATCCTTAAATCAAATAGGAAAAGCTATGTGACGAAAAAAAATTGCTTTCATTGAGTTTCTTTAACGTATTAACTTTTGAGCTTGAATTTAAATTATTTCATTACACATACTTGTTATATCGGTATTTTCCTATTTGTTGCGAAAATAAATAATAGATAGTAATAATGATATCTGTTTAGTAAATTTCGTGTAGTTTATTTACGGTAATATAATAAATTCCCTTTTGCGTATTTAATGTTTTTTAATGTTTTTATAATGTTGGTTTTATCTTTAAATCAAATAGCAAAAGCTATGCATAGAAAAAAACGCTTTCATTACGTTTCATTAATGCAGTATTTTTAGAGCTCGAATTTGAATTATTTTACTACACGTATTCTTATATCGGTATGTACCTTTTTGTAGCGATAATAATTAATAGATAGTAATAATGGTATCTGTTTAGTAAATTTCAAGTAATTTATTTCCAGTAATATAATTCACTTTAGTGTATTTAATTTTATTTTGCAATGTTTTTATGATGTTGCTTTTTATCCTTAAATCAAATAGCAAAATCTATGTATAGAAAAAAAGTTTCTTTCGATGCGTTACATTAGTGTATTATTTTTAGAGCTAAATTTGAATTATTTTATTACGTGCTTGTTATATCAGCATTTTTCTTTGCGTGAGAATAAATAATAGATGGTAATAATGATTTCAGTTTAGTAAATTTGAAATAGTTTATTTCCGTTAATATAACTCCGTTTTGTGTATTTGATTTTTTTTGTAATGTTTATACAATGTTGCTTTTTATCCTTAAATCAAATAGCGAAAGCTATGTAAAGAAAAAAAGAGACTTCTTTCTTGACGTTTAATTTACGTTTTATTTTTAGAGCTTGAACTTGAATTATTTTACTACACGTACTTGTTATATAAGTATTTTCATTTTTGTTCCGAGAATAAATATGGGGTTTTTCTGGTACCACATTTTCTATCAAATGTGACTGAAACTATTTACTTTGTAAAAAAGACAGGAAATTACACAAAGTAAAATACATATGTTTAGTTTAAACTACTTGCCATTTAAAAGTGTTTCAACGAAATTCGGTTAATTAATTTTTACATTCAACAAAATAGATTGAGAATGTAATTACATTAGAAATTTAAACTACTTTCGTCTTAAAAGAGTTAAAGTGAAATTTAGTTAATTAATTTTTATATTCAACAAAATAGATTGAGAATGCAATTACGTTAGAGATGTAATTAGATTAGATACTTAGAAAAGAGATGGCTGTTGTTGAATAAAAAGTATGAAAAAGAAATAAACGGCGTCAAAAAAAGAAATGCAAAAGCATTCAATCAATCAATCAATATATATATATATATATATATATATATATATATATATATATATATATATATATATATATATATATATATATATATATATATATATATGTATGTATGTATGTATATATGTATATTAGGGGGGGGGGGTGTCGAAAAAATAATTTTTTTTTTCAGAACGCTTTAGTGCGGAAAAGTTGCCTATTGTAAAAAGAAGAAAAACGGCATAAAAAAAATTTAAATCGGTTAACATCTTCCATTCGCGCATCGTACTTGAAGTTTATGAAAAATTGCAAAAATCACGATTTTTTTGCAATGTTTCTTCTGTTTCTTAAAACTTTTAAAATAAACATTCTTTAGTTTTTATGCTTGTTTTATAGGTTAAATAACCTAAATAAATTAAATTCCGATCAATAATCTATTTTTTCCGTTCGCGCAACGTCTTTGAAAAAACAGAAATTTATCAATATTTTGCAATATTCACTGTGCTGCTCTTCGTTCGTTTTGCTAGAACAAAACGCACCAGAGCTCACTTGAAATAGGTTGAACTGGTTTAAACTCGATTAAGTCAATTCAGACCTACTGAGGAAAGTTGGGGTCTTTTCTTTGACGGACAAAAAGATGATACTTTGTTCGTTGAAAAATAGAATGCCAAGTAATTTCGCAGGAATGGGAAAGAAGAACACTATTATTCAGGATCCTGGATCAACTTATATTGAACATGTATCTCCTTCCTCGAGTCTATCAAATGATATAACTCATAGCATTATTTCTCGTTTGTCTGAACTATCAATATCACTAGAAAAACTACAAGTAGTAGGGTGTAATGGCAATGTAACCAACTGTGGATGGAAGAACGGTGTCATCCACCGACTAGAAAATCATGTACGACCCCCACTACAGTGGTGCATATGCGTCCTGCATTTTAATGAGCTTCCTTTTCGCCACATTTTCCAGCATATTGACGGTCAAACTGCAGGACCTAATTCTTTTAGTGGGCCGATTAGGCAGCAGCTCACTTGCTGTGAAAAAACTACCCGTGGTTCATTATGAACCAATAGATTGTTCGATTCCTGATATAGAAAGGAATTTGCTGAGCAAAGACCAACAGTATTTGTTTGATATTTCAAATGCATTCACCTTGGGACAATGTCCAGAAAACTTGGCAAATAGGGACCCTGTCCTTTGCCCCATACCAGATGGCTAACTGCGGCCAACCGCGTCCTTAGGTTTTATATAAGTTCATCAGATCCATCCGGAAACTTAAAATAAATAGTTGGCTTCATCTTGAAATCATATATGGCTATGTGGTTTACCATAAAAAAGAACAAATATTTTACTGACGGACGAAAATATGTCTTTCAAGCAATCCAAACATCACGGTTTTTATCCGACGAATTACTTCAAGTTGTCGATCCAGTAATTCAACGAAATGCATTCTTCGCGCACCCAGAGAATGTTCTGTTGGCAATGTTTGTTTAGGAAACATATTCTGAATATGTTGAAGAGAATATATTCGGGAGCTTGGTTACAGAAGGATCTTAAAAGCAAGACAAACAGTCCCAAATAAGAAGTCTGATAGAAATTTCGTACCACCAAAGATAAACTTTCAAGCTTCCGATTACATTGAAATGATTAATTGGAATTATTGTGTGGTGTGTCGTCCCCCAATGGTGCGGAACCTAAGTGAAGATGATATTAAATCATTTATCAATTCTGATACTATGCCAATGAGAGAAATACTAAAGTTTCCCGGTCACACCCAGGCTGTGGGGAGGTGCGTCAAAATTGTGACAAAGGCCTCGAATAAAGTATGTGGACATGAAGCTGGAGATGACTATATCCGAGCAACACTGGAGTCTAGATCTGTTATGCATCATTTCTCCAAAAAATCAGACGTTAAATATCTATAGATATAAAAAAGAAAAAGTAAAAAACAGAGTAAGCCAAATAATCCTACTCTATGGAAAATCTTTGAAAATTGATGTAAATATAATGTAAACACCACACCCAACAATTGGATGGTTGGTTGGGTAGGTTGTGGGTGGAACTCGACGTGCATCCATCTCCGCGTGGTGAGTTCTGGGTCGTTTTGTTCTAGCAAATCGAGCGAAGAGTTGCACAGTGAAAATTGCGAAAAATTGCTAAATTTCTGTTTTGTCAAAGACGTTGCACGAACAGAAAAAAATAGATTTATGATCAGAATTTAATTTATTTAGGTCATTTAAACCATACAACAAGCATAAAAAGCTAAAGCATGTTTATTTTAAAAAATTTAACTAACAGAAAAAAATTGCAAAACTATCGTAATTTTTTCAATTTTTCATAAACTTCAAGTACTATGCGCGAATGGAAGATGTTAACCGATTTTAATTTTTTTATGCCGTTTATCTTCTTATTACAATAGGCAACTTTTCCGCACTAAAGCGTTTCGGAAAAAAATATTTATTTTTTTCGACCCATCCTAATGTATATGTATATATGTGTATGTATATGTATATATATATATATATATATATATATATATATATATATATATATATATATATATATATATATATATATATATATATAAATGTATATGTGTATGTATATGTATATATATATATATATATGTGTGTGTGTGTGTTTGTGTTTTTTTTTTAAACTTGGCAACGCAGAAAAAAGTCACAAATATTGTATTATTTAATACTTCAACAAAAGAAATTGCATAAATATGACGTAATCCATACTTTCTATATATTTTCCCTTGTTGCAAACTATAAAAGACTTCATTTGAGGTTTAATCAAATTAATATATTATATATATGTATATATATATATATATATATATATATATATATATATATATATATATATATATATATATATATATATATATATATATATTCTTAGCAGCAAAGACAGAAGTCCATTTTGCTAGGATTAAAGTTTTTCTTTTCGTACAATGCACGTCGCTATTAATGGGTAAGTCGTAAAGAAAATATCTTAAAACGAACACTCCCCCTTTTCCAAACCATAGCTTAGTATTTATCCCGAAGACTTTAGAATAAAACAGGAAACTTCTTGTTACTGTATCAACAGTAAACGTCATTAAGCTGTGAAATCCACGAGGATTAAGCCCTAATGGTGACATGGTTTTAGCGCCGTACAACTATAAAATGAGACAGTTTTTCTCTCGGACTCGGTTACCGCTTTTGTTTCATTTGTTTTCTTGTTTGTTCCGTCAATCATTTTACTTTTACTTTTTATCTTGAAGGATTAGAAATTTTCTTTGATTGTTCTCCTGCATTTTTCTAAAGCGTTTCCTTTTTGTTTGGAGATCTCTTGTGGGGTCTATTGAAGATTTCGCTATTTCTTTCCGAATCTCTTGGACCATTATTTCAATGAATTTTAAGTTACCTTGCTGTTATTGTATTGATATTTTATGGTTAATTATGATTTTTGATTTTCTGAATTGTTAACAACATCGGCTAAGGATATAATATATCATTCTAATGCCATTTGGATGCAAATATGGTATTCCTAATGTTCATGACATTGCTTCAATAAAGGGAATGATTTTATTGCTGTATTTTTCTGAATCGTTAAGAGCATCGTATAAGGATATAATACATCCTTTTAATGCCATTTGGGTGTAAATAGGTAGTTCTAATGTTCATGACATTGCTTCAATAAAGGTAACGATTTTATTGCCGTATTTTTCTGAATTGTTAACAGCACCGCATAAGGATATAATATATCCTTCTAATGCCATTTGGATGTAAATACGGTATTTCTAATGTATTTGACAATGCTCCAATAAAGGTAATTTTTTTATTACCTTTATTGAAGCAATGTAATTTTCGGACCATAAGACGCACCGGACGATAAGTCACACCTCAAATTTATGGGAGGATTTTTAGAAAAGAATATTTTGTATTTTGTTAGGTATATAAAGATATTTTCAATTTCCTACTTAGTAAAGATAAAAAATATACATAATAAAGATAATAAATAATGCATATAAAAATATATAATATGTATAATAAATGTATATAATGTATATAATAAAATATTAATTTTATTTTATTTTATGTTACCTTCGGACAATAAGACACACCCCAATTTTAAGTCGATTTTTTATGTAAAAAAGTGTGTCCGACGGTCCGAAAAATATGGTAATTCATTTTTCAGAGACAGTTTAAGTAATAAAATTGTAAAAGTTAAAAATAATAGATTTTTGTTTTAATACTCAGTAATTATTTTTTTAAAATCTTATATTAGATATATAATTTGTTATATTTAGTTGTTTAAATATATTATGTTTCGTTTTGTTGTTTCAGTAATTTAGTATAAAATTTTGAGAATAATTTCTGTGCTACTGCTTTGATATTTTAACCTCTATTTTATTTTATTTTCGAGTATTTCTTTTGTAAATAAACTATTGCATGTGTTTTAAAACATACCGACTTTTATAGCTTAAAGCTTTATATTTTTCTATCGTCATTTATTTAAATAAACTATATAAGCGTATACTTTTTTTTACAAATCTATTTACTTATCAAGCTTAATTAACTAAAAGCTGTATTTTTTAAGTTTCTTTTCAAACTTATTCCTTTTCTATAGTGTACAATTATAATACAAAATATATATATATATATATATATAATACTCTATACTGCATAATAATTTGCCTGTATTTTTTGCTTAATGAAAAAAAATAGTTACAAAACAAAATGGTGTATAAAGAAGCTTAAATTTAAAAAAATTATATAATTCCTTTTTTTTTGAGTTAAACTTTTTAAAATGCCAATTTTGCATTTTAGATGATTATTTGATTAAATAAAACCACTAAATGTAAAAAATGTTAATGCATAAAGAAGACTTCTTTAATTTAATCTTGAAAACCGTAAATATTTTTTATATTAAATAACACGTCTATAAAGTAGATATTGCACAGATTTCTTTGTTTTTTAGACAAATGATTTTCAAAAATAATTTGATTATTTCTCGAAAATTTAAAAGCTTTAAATAATATTATTTATATTTAAAATTTTTATATTCTGTAAAAACCTAATTTCTCTTTATCGTATAATTTTTAAATTAATGTAAATACTTTTTTATAATGACAAATTTACGGCATTAATTGTCTTATGATTTCTTTGTTTGCTGTTTAAATTGAATAGAGGAAAAGAATTTTTTTTCTAGTAGCAGACATTGATTTTTTACGAGACACTGTTTTTCCGCAATTAACAGATATTTGAAGCAAGTGTTGAAATGTGTGTACAGTAGTTGTTTATATCGTGTTCTTATTGTCGAAATTAATGAATAAAACAAAAAGAAGAAAAATAAAAGAGGAATAAATGATAACAGCAAATTCGAAGTTGAGTTATTAACACATTGTTGACCGTCAGTTTTATTTAAATATAAACTCAAGTTACCAGCAAAGACTGAAATTTTGGTATAAAGTACGGCATTTTTATTTTCTGGTATCTATTTTCTTTATATGGGGGTCTAAGATTCACTGTTTAAATCAGAGGTTCTCAACCTTTCAGGCTCTGTGCCCCCCTATAAACACTGATGTGAGGCACGCCTCCCCCACCACCACCAACATATGTGGTCAATACAAGAAGTACAATCGGAATTTGAAACTGAAGCTGGTTAATAAATGAAAATATAGAATAGATAATTTCATACAAAAAATTTACTATTACTACACATATCTTAATTTGGAACATATTTATATTAGAACATATGAAATCAAAGAATTAAATACAGATCAAATATATTTGAGGTAATCAAGGATATAGGTGAGGTTGGCATGTAATACCAGTCACTTTCACAACATTAATGAGAGAGCTGGCACTGTTTGTCCTTGACAAGTTTTTGACAGTTAGTTTTACTTTTTATTTTATTTTTTTAAAACTCACGCCTCCCTTTAAATTCTTCTACGCCCCCCCCCCAGGGGGCCCGCCTCCCAGGTTGAGAACCGCTGGTTTAAATGATAAAATGGGAATATATGGGAATAAAATGGGGGCCTTCAGGTTATAGTAAAAGTAGTTTTCTAGTAAATCAATGTTCATTTGATCAAATATTTCTCCAATATGACTTTCTTTTCTCCTAAATTGTCTTCAACATTTGTGTGTAAAAACAACAGTTGACTCGGTACTTGTCAACAATGCCTTAACAACCGACCCAGCAAGGTTTCTATGAATTAATTTTAGAGGCTGATTGTGAATAATAACATCAACCAATATTCGTACTTTTTCCGGATTCAATTATTTTGTTCCGAGTAAGATGGTAAAGCCGAATCCAATGAAACGGGTGGGAAAGGCAGCGGGATAACTGGCAATTTCATCGTGCCAGTTATATCGTGGGACCCGATGTATTCTAGAGTAAAATGTGTGATAGGCTTCACTTGGCTGGTAAATGATCGGTATGAAATTATCAACGTAATCCACAAATTAAGCTTCCCAGACGGTCGTCCATAAGCATTGTTTAGCCTGAAGACCAGAAGCTGCGTAGCAAAGCCTGCAAACCCAGCCGAGGGTTGATTTCCCCTGTTCGGTTATGTTTCATATGGGCCCGGGCGCCAGACAGACAGTACAGATCTGACGACTAAATTGGGCAACCCAGGGCCCCTAAATTATTAACGTAAAGTAACTGTAATAAGATTGTTTGGACTGTCAGAGTAAGTTTGCTGTTATAGACTTCTGCAACTTTCCTCTATTCGTCCTCTCTGTATTGCTGTGGCAAAATCTCATAGTTCTATTTCCTGGCATGATGTATAAAAGAAAACCTGATTTAGTAATCAAGACCATACCTGTGCACATGTTTCCAGGCGAATAGAGTCATTGTCTAACTGGATTCAAATTTCAATTTCAGACTGGAGGATGATGACTATATACGAGCGAAGGTAGAACAGTGGATGCTGTAGAAATTCAAAATGTTATTATATCCAAGAATTCAAGAATCAGTCTTCGAGCGTCATACTTCAATTCGTTCAAGAGTAACACTAACTAAAAATACACGCTTCGCACAAACCGCGAAGCAGCTAGGTGGCGCTACCAGTATGCAAAAACAATTTATCTCTTTTTAATTTGCAACAGATGGTCTTAACTCGAGTCTTGGCGAAGTTGATGTGAAATCCAATAAGTCCTTCGGTTTAAAGCCTCGAGATTCTTTTAAAAGACTACGATTGGTGAATAAAATTATTTTGGATTACTATAGGTCAAGTCCGATATCATTTAAGAATTATAAAAAAAAAACCCGGTTATTACGAGCTAATAAGAAAACTACAAGCAGGGAGAGAGTCAATAGTATCCACATCTAAGCGATGATGCTGTGTGTGAATATTGAAATGTTAAAATATTGCTCTAATAGTCGGGTATGCTATTACAAGAGTTCTTAATACTGACAACAAATCAGAGCATTTGTCTTTATTGGATACGCATTTCAGATTAGCAAGAGGAGTATTGGTATATGATATTAGCAAAACATACTAGAAATCTAAATTTTTATTCAATCGATTGTTAACACATTGTTGACCGGGAGTTTTATTTAAATATGTGCGCAAGTAACCTCCGAATACTAAATTTTTTTTAATAAAGTAAGGTTTTTTAAAAATTTTTCATCTGTTTTCTTTATATCGGGGTGTGAGAAGCATATTTTAAATTATAAAATATGGGGATTTCTTTGAACCTCATTCAGTTCATAGTAAAGGTCGTTTTCAAGAAAAGCAATGTGCAGTTGATCAAAAATTTCTCCAATATGATTTTGCTTTATCAAATCAATGTTAAATAATTTTCGCGTGAAAACACGAGTTTACTCGGTACCGGCCAACAATGTGTTAAGGCTGATGTGTACTAAACCTAGTGGATTCGCGCACCTCAATGTTAATCGATGGAGAAAATGTGTCTACTATTTACAGCTACATAAATGCTGATATTCCAATAAAAACCGTATTTTCAGATAGCCCGAACTTGCTCCTTGCAACAGGATTCATTTTTAAAAATTTCGTCCACCAAAGGAATTGAGGAGCGTTTAAAACACACCAGATTTCCCCCCCCCCCATGAATAATTTAAATTTTAAAATACCATTTGCATTTAAAAAAACGAAAAATGTCGCAAGGTGTAAGATTTCTTTCAAGATTAAAGATTCTTTCAAGAAATCTTTCAAGATTCTTGTAAGATTATCTAATACAATTTTTAAAAAAGTACAATTAAAAAAATCTTTAAATTCAAGTCGGCAATCCTTAGACAGATAAAGAATACCCCAAAAAACCCGAGCTGATTTGCTTGGACCGTTGTATATAAACGCAATGCGTGTTGTAGATTAATGCTGTTTTCTAAACGCCCTGTACGCTAAACAAGCGCGATGCTTTCAGCTAATGTTACGAATTGCGTCAGTCTTATCGTAAACTAATGCACACCAGCACGAAGAGGCGCATACTAGTCACAATTGAAACAAATAAATGTCCGTGTTGCAAGGCTCACTTACCTGCTTTTACTCGAGTACTATTTCGTCATGTAACCGAACTTACATAAGCCCTGGCTACATTCAAACTGTTTGTAGCGCATTAGTTTCCGAGAATCGGACATGGACTTCGATTTCGAATTCAGCGCCTTATCAACATAGTGGCAGTAAATGGATCGCGTCAATGCCTGGCCGAATTCAAAATCGAGGCACTGCTGATAGAATTATAAGATGAATGCATCGTGATGGAGGAATAGTTCGTGTGGCCCTTTCTTCGTCCAAATTTGAAGAGATTTGAATTCGAGTGTGCCTAACGCTATTATCTGTTACATGAACACGAATTTAAATTTTTCAAGGTTAATTCCCAGTATACAATAGAAATAAGTTACATACGGTTCAAAAGTTTTTTTTTTTCACTGCAACATGGTACTTCGTCTAATAAAAATATTTGAAAAAAAAATATGCCTTAATACCGAGTAACATATATTAAACTTTTAATACTTAACTAAACTGCACATAAATTTGTAGAAATTTGCATTTGAGTAAACACATTCATATATTAAATTTTATCATTTCCAAGTGACAGTAGGTACTTTACCAGTAGTCATGCACACACACACACACACATATATATATATATATACAGGGCCTTTTTATCGCATGGGCAAATCGGGACTTTACCCAGGGCCCCAAAACTCCCTTGGTGTATGCACCTAGTACTTCTAATAGTATGTATAGCCCATGGATAGTTCTTACTTTTATAAATGTTTGTAAGGGGGGCCCCCCAAATAGCATCTGCCCAGGGGCCCCCAGCGTTCATAATCAGGCCCTGTATATATATATATATATATATGTAAAGAGAGAGAGAAATATAAAGAGAGAGAGAGAGAGAGAGAGCCCAAAACCCTCGCGTTGCTCAGCTTCCGAATCGACACACTCGGATATATATATATATATATATATATATATATATATATATATATATATATATATATATATATATATATATATATATGCTGTACAAAACCTGCAAAAACACTAAAATCGAAAAACAGAAGTGCCTGAGCGTACAGCAACACACCTACTATCACAATAAGGAAACATTTAGTTAAAATAAATAAGAAGAATTAGACTAATGGAGCGATGCACACAAATGGCCAGAGGGGGGTTGTGACTCCTCCACCTTGGTTGAACACGTTGTCTTGCCAAGGCGAACACTCCCAGTGGACCAGGGCATCGCGAGACCGAAGACTCGATAAAAGAGTTTATCGTAAAGTTTATCGTAGAGTTTATTATAAACTCTTTTATCGAGTCTTCGGTCTCACGATGCCCTGGTGCACTGGGAGTGTTCGCCTTGACAAGAAAACGTGTTCAACCAGGGCAGAGGGGTCACTACCCCCCTCTGACTATTTGTGTGCATCGCTCCATTAGTCTAATTCTTCTTATTTATTTTAACTAAATGTTTCCTTATATATATATATATATATATATATATATATATATATATATATATATATATATATATATATATATATATATATATATATATATATATATATATATATATTTATTTATTTATTTATTTATTTTATGCGAATAGCAATGAAGCCCAGTCTAAAACATCAGATCTTGAGATAGTTATCTTATCTCAAAGAAAGTTGTTTAACTAAGCCAATAACCTCTACATTCACTTGCAAAAAGTTAGTGCAGCTCTGTCATCATGTACTGTGTTTGATTTATATGTAATGTAGCTTTCTTCACTGTTTTTTTAGCTGAATATTATATTTCCGCCTGACACTGGATGTTTATCTTACTCTAAAATTGTTGAGATTATAGCATAGATCTTGTGTGTGAAAGTTCAATTAGTAAATATTTCACTAAACAATTATCAATTCACTGTTAGTCATTCACTAGTCCTAAACAAGCATGATCTCACGCGCGTTACTCCCACATATGAATAACCTGAAATGCCATTTAATAACCTGCATTGTATTGTTGTTGCTAATGCTCCCTAGCCAGAAGTGTTCCAGACCAGGTCCCTATAGACTTTGCAGCCTGGGGAGTCCGGCTACGGTTTACAATAGCACCACAAATTTTGGAATCCGTCTTAGGGGCCCGGCCCACGTACTGTATTTACCACCAGCCTTCCTGAAGCTCCTGAAGAATCCGTCTTAGGCAGGTGCCACCTCAATTTGGACTAACCCCCCCCCCTCCAGGGGTGACATCTGGGGTTTTGGTACCCTCTTCCACAGTCTATGATCTCATAGAGGGACTTTCGAGTCTACGGATTTAATGTGGTCATATGTGTCCTAGACACAAAGGTATTTAATGGCACTACTTTGGATTGAAACGGAGCACCCTCGATGCCAAAAGTCGACGTTCTACCAATAAACTACCCCGGGCCAATTCTTAATTTTAAAGTATCCAACTGGACCACTATTCCAAAATACATTTGAGCCTAAAGTTCTGCGCAAGTTATGAACGAATAGTTAATCACTTAATTTGCCCCCATAAACTGTTAAATTCCTTTTCTTATATGTTATGAGAGATTATATGTTATAGTTAAGTTAGGTCAGTTTAGATCTCTGCTGTTACATTTTTGCATTATATGAGTGCTAGACTGTATTGCCTTAAATTTTATGTTAAAGTCGATGGCTCCATTTACCCGAATGGCTCCAAACAGCCATCCTTGCACGGTAATGCAACCGCAGATTCTGGTTCTGAAAGCTTAACCTACCCTATTGAACCATAGCCCGACTAAAACAAAGGAGAAAAAAACTTTAAAATTCAAAAGTTCACCTTCGGTTCTGATTACTTTTTAAGTTATTAAGAACCGTTCCAAAGAAACGTGGGATGGCAAAAACACGATAACATTTATTGGAATTTTCTTAAATTTTAAAATATCCAAAAGTGCTGCTCCAATAGAACGCTATTGAAACTGTCCGTCGGATTCTCGAAGAAAAATGTTTCTGTTTCGACGGCATTTTCGCATTCTGTGAGCATCCAGAAGATCAATGAAAATCTGATTTTATATTCCGGATAAATCCGGTTAGCTCTGATACAGAATTTCACGTGACACGATGTGATTATGAATAAGATGGAGTCAGGAAATCTTATTGCGAGAAAGTTAGCTCTCGGAATTCAAATGCTTTTGATTTAGGCTCTGCCGTTAAATTGTGAGCACTTGGAATTGCTGCAAAATAATTGCTTAGCATTTTGAGAGCAGGGAAGTATTTCGTGGCTTTGTAGCTGGATATTAATATCGCATGTTTGTCTCTCGGTATATATTCTATCTTCATTGCTTGAGCGAAAGCGGTGCTGTTCAAAACGCACAAGTTAGAAATATTTCTGACTAGAACTAGATCATAAACATGTCGCAACGAAATGTAATTCAAATGGTTGAATGAAAGTTAGACAGGAACTGTAAAAAATATTTCTTTTCTTTTTTTTGTGATTTTTTATTTACATATTTGCAGAATACTGAACTGCACGAAGCCTGCTATAGAGGCAGGGCTAAATTAAGCTCCGCCTCCTGACTTGCTTCCTGCATTTTGTCCAGGCTTGTGTTGTTTTGTAAGATGTCCTTGCAGGGTCTAGTTCAAATTTGTGATTCGAAATATTATTTTCACAGTTAGCTACTTGCCAGTTTATTGGAACATTTTAGCTGTATACGAAAAATTCGAATCAAGCCATTTATTACAGGACATTTCTTCAAAACTTTTCTGCTTCGGGACATATGCCAACAGTTGGCTAAGTGATAACTACCATAAATTAATGATAAATATTTAAGTGACTAATTGTATGGTTTCTTAAAAGTATTACAGTTAGAAGGCGTTGGCCTAGAAAACACAGTTAGTTACTCGTTCCTATGGTCCTAGTATTAAGTCTGAGAATCGCACCCATTCGGTAACACATTAAAGGTCGCGCAACTAAATTCTACAATAGATAATATTCAATAGACAACGAAGAAATAGCTAACTTCCCCAACCACGACCCAAGGGTATGCTGATGGCGTCCTAAGGCCACTCTGATTATTACCTTTGGTCTCCTTCCTCATTCTTAACTTTCCCTCGAACCCCTTCTAAATTCTAAACTACAAATTACGATAGCCCGGCGCTTCTGGTTCTGACCTGTCATTCTGTGATGGATCGACCTCACCTATTTCAGCGACTTCAGCTTAATCCTCAGGCCACTGTGTCTAATTTTATTAATTATGCCACAATAAGTAGTTGTTAAAAGTTGTACTTATTTATTTATATTTTAATTAATTATTTTCTTAACCTTCAACGTCAACACTTTTCCTTTATTTCTAAGAACGAAAATATAGCCACAAAAAATTGTCCTTACCGAGGATATGGAGTTCTGCATGTCCGGTGCTTCATTAACGTACCGTGTCAGTTACAAAAGGTTTTAACACTCACCTTCTTGTATTCTCTATCCTATATTCGTTTTTTACTTTTGATCTCTGACGTTTTGCGTGCATTGCTATATTATCCTACAGTGGAGGCCCATGGACTGTAGTTCCCACAACTCATCCTGAAGCTTCTGAAATACTTTTAAAGTAATCGTGTGTGAGGCGTTTTATGACGATTGCATTGACGACCACCTTGCATATACTTGACCACCTGTAGCTTAAAGAGTACTTGCTACGAGTGAAAGGCACATGATAATTTTGTGTCTGGGCTGTCAAAAATACATCCAACTTGTCTAAAAGTTTTTATGGGTTTTTTTTTTCAAATTCATAATATAAGTAATTTTCAAATGTATCTTAACATTGACATTAGTAGGACCATGTTATAGGGTATTAATTATGACGGTTTATAGCTCTTTAAATTCGAAGGAACAGTATTTTGAATTGGCCATAATGCTCAGGACACAAAGTTTTGCCTATTACTTACGAAAAGCTTGTGAAATTCACATAAGAGGAACAGAACGTTCCTTAAAATATACTAATTAATGTAGCTTCTCATCTAGTTTCTCAGGACATCAATTAGGTGGGGTTGTCTCTCTGGACAATCACTAATACTAAACCATGGATGCTTTGGTGAACGAAATTAAGAAAATATTAATGAATGTTTGAAAAATGTTAACAGCGAAATAGTTGGGGAAAATGAATCTACCATTTTTGAAGAATCCTTTGCCTTGATTCTTTCAGTATAATGTCATTTCTGAAATTAACCAAGTTTAAACGAATAAAATGTAAATTATCATTTATATTTTTACTGCTCGTTAAAAATATGAATATGATGATCATATAACATCATATAAACTTTAATTAATGACCAATATTAACAGTAACCGAAGGATAATGAAATAAACCGAAAAATATAAGGGTATGTGACATTAAAAAATTCCGCTTGCCCTATGCAAATGAGGATATAATGAATTGAATTTATTAAATCTGCCTTTTTATTCAGAAAGTATTACTAAAATGTCTATGTTCATATATGTTTTCAAATACAGCATTTGAAAGATACTTCTTCAGTAATAAATGACTTGATTCGAATTTTTCGTATACAAGTAAAATGTTCCAATAAACTGGCAAGTAGTTAACTGTGAAAATAATTTTTCGAATCACGAGTAGAACTGGACCCTGCGAGGACATATTACAAAACAACACAAGCCTGGACAAAATGCATGAAGCATGTTAGGGGGCGGAGCTAGATTTAACCCCGTCTCAGGCTTCATGCATTTTATCATCTGCTTGTTCTGTAAATTTTGCATCACAATTTGTGATAGATAATGTTTCTTTCTGAAGTGGACATTGTAAGTAACCAGTGAAAATTTACATAAATTTCTCATTAGGAATTCCTTTCCCTGAAGTGTATTCATTAGTTATACTTTGCTGAGGCACACATATCAAGGGCTAAACCTAGGCTCAAGGCCTCCTGTCCGCTGATATGTATATTTTTGCTTTTGACACAAGCCTTAATGATTATGTATATTTTTGCTCTTGACATAAGCCTAAATGATTATATTCGTTAGGATAAAGTAATAATCAGGTTTTTTATTTAAAAATAAAACTACTTTTGAAAAATTTTGTACGTATAGAGAGTTTGATGTAATAATTTACGTGAGTACTTGCAAAATTAAAATTTTCATTAAATGCATGGTCTGCCTATAAATGTTCCGATCTTACGTACTTAAGTACTTTGCACACTCAAACTAATGAATATATCACAAAAATGTCACTCGCGCCTGCGACAAGTGCTTTTATCTGTATCCATGGAAACCTGGACATCACGTTAAGTTGTGGCACCTATAATCATTAGTTTCGCAGATTACTATTCATGGGAGGGAAAAAAAATCTAAACTATAACTTAATAGTGAGCTCTAAAAATAGTCAACGCATGTCGCTCATTTTCATGAAAATCAATCCTCCAATTTAGAAAAGTGTAAAGCTGAAGTTAAAAACATAAATTATTCCTCAAAAGTTTTCAAATGGTTCCAAACTGTGCCAGAAAACCAAAAGATTTTTAAAAATTATGGCTTGAAATCACGTATGGAGAGAAATGTCATTAATGCAATGAGAAAATGTGAACAAACAGAAATTATTTTTTTAAAAACAATTTTTGTTCAAATCAAAACATTACTTCTAGATAAATTATCACAAATGGGAGCATCTGTGTTAGTGATATCAAAAATGATCATCTCAATTGCTTTGTCATAATTACTGATAAATATTTTAAAAGGGGTCTTTGAAATTTTAAAATTAAATGACTGTTTTTTTAAAAATTATATTACACTGTTTTGAAATAGTTATTTTTCAAAACCATATGTATTACAAATGAAGCATACTAATACTTTTAATTCACGAAGATGTATATTGCTATTCTCATTTACATATCACCTACTCTCATTATAATAAGCTTCTTAAAATATTTACGCATTTATTCTCGTTAAAAGATACACTGTTGTAAATAGCTGTATACATTTCTAAACATTAGTAAATATCCTTTATTTTTTTCCTTGATTAATTACTATCCTTATCTTTATTTTGTCCTTATTGTGTGTCAATTTATTATCCTTATTTTGTGTTAAATACCATTTATTTACCACCATTGAGCGTCATATTTCAACATATGACTAGGGATACGTAAATTTTGCAACAAAATATGCAATATATAAAATTTCGCATTTATTTAAAAAAATTAAAATTTTACTTACTTGAATAGGTATATCAAAATTCTTAGTTAAAAGTTAACTTTGTAGTAGTCTCCACATTATTTTCCTTAAGTCTTTGCCGTCTGTCATTACTTACTATGTTGTACATACTAGAATATCTCAGCATTGTCTTAACGGGACTATAGAGGATTTGTATTGCTTTATACAGCCTTTGCAAAGTTAAGGTAGCAGCATTTCGTTGCAATTTGTATAACATCAACAAGAGTCTCTTGATTGACTACTGTAAGTAGCTGAAATATCCTTGACATTGGTGCTCAAGAGACGTTCTTAAATCTACTAAATTGTTCCCACAAAACTTGATGGTCGATTTTTGCAGTTAGATGTTTAGGTTGGACTCCGGTAAGGACAAGCTCTCCAGGTGAAATTCGGAACAAATCCGAAGGAGTGTGAAATTTCTCAGTTAAAGAGCGCGGATGATCAAGCAATTATGTTAATAAATTATAACTATTATTACCTAATTTCGCTTAAAAAGCCGTTATCACCAAGTTTTCACAGAAAAGTAGTAAAAAAATAATTTTCGCATTTATTCGCTCATATCGGCAAATTTCGCATTTATTCTCATCTATTTCGTAAACATGAAAATTACGTATTCTTACATGTGACCCTTTGGCGATATTTTTGAGAATTTGGGGTGGCTTGGAGACAAATTTGGCAATATTCGATGAACTTTTTTTTTGGTATTATGAGAAGCAATCACAGTTCACCTAAGAGGCGTGGTTATCCAGAACTGGAATTTTCGATTTCTAGAACACTCCAGAATGTCGCCAAAGGTATATAAGTATGCCGAACTATTCTCCAAAAGTTTTTTGATTCATTCATTTCTCAGTTGGAGCTCAGTTGCTATGTGTGAATTGTACGCTGGTTTATTCTGCCTGTGTGTATAATGTATCAAATCTGAAGTCTTTTGCTGTACTTAAGTGTAGGCCTGAGTGTCTGATCACATAGAATCACGTCAGCGTTCGTTCACATATTTCACGTCAGCATTACTCGTATTGATATATATATTTAACCAATTACAAATCTCCAAACGATTAGCCACGAAATTGTTAAGGTCTGTGATTGGTTAAAAAATATGTCAATACGAGTAACGCTGACACTAACGGACTCTATGTGAACCAGGCCCTAAGTGTCTGTTTGTAATATTTGAGACTAAAAAAGCAAATGAACTTTTGTCGCTGTTACCTGTAGTCGTCATTCACGAACGAGACGTTACAAATACAAACTTTCCATTCACGTTTGTAAAACCATTAATATAATTTCCTCAGCTGTAAACGAATGTGTGCTAGAACTTCCCTTCGCCAGTAATTTCACAAAATAGCCCTAATTTTGGTGCCGGAACTTCAAAAATTAAACTACTCTATCACGCGATTTAAATAAAGAAAAATCCCGTAATTTAAACCAATCCATGCCGTGTAAAGCACCAATTTTATTTTTTAAAAAAATTGATGCGCGGAACGCCACTCTGAAAAATTAAATTAAGGCGATTGAAATGCGCGGCCATGACTCCGAATGTTTATGTTAATTAAGATGCTTTCATTCCGCTCACAGATGCAACAACAAATATTAAATTCGCTAAACTTTCGAGATGGAGTTCCATTTACTCGGAAATTCCATTTCGACGTCCGAGCTTTGCGGCGCGGCATTTGCATGAGCATCGGAACAGTAGCTAATGAAATGGCTGGCAAAATTTGCATGTGTGATATGAAATTAATCTGCAAATAGCGTCCACGGTTTACGAACTGTTATGGGATGAGGAAATATTTCGCGGCTAAAGAAAGTCGGGGGGCAACCAAGTCGTAAGAAACTTTCTTTGGATCGTGTTTATGTGCGATATAAATAACGGAAGTGAAATGAATTCGAGGGTCTTGCGGCCCAAAGTTTCTGTCTGTTTGTTTGAATATATAGAATTCGAAATATTATGCACCAGAAATAGATGCATGGTGTTAACACTGGTAGCCGTTTGAATAGGAATAGTGAATTTATTTCCTGGATTTCCAGAAAACTGTTTATAATGTACATAAAAGGAACATTTCTATATTCGTTAATGAGAGGTATATTGTTGCATTTGTTGTTTGTCGATATTTGAGAATGACGACTGTAGATACAGCAACACAAGTCTATTTGCTTTTTAGACTTAAACAAATGACAAATATAACAAACAGTTCACACAGAGCTGCCGAGCTCCAACTGAGGAATAAATTAATCTAAAACTAAACTTTTGGTTACCGTTGGACCATAGGAATAGTGATCTAACTGCACTTTCTGGGCCACGCCCTCTAGTGCAGGCTTTTCAGATAGTAAGTAACGGGGAACCATCATTGGACGGGAAGTAAAGAAAGGAAGAAAGTGATTGGAGCGCTCAGGATCCGTGAAACTTTTTGTTCCGAGTTCGGCCGTCTTATGTACTTTTGGCGCCATTCTCGGTTGTACTAATCTTGACCTGTTAAGATTTCTTTAACGTTTAAATTACTGTACACTAGCACTAGTCATAATAATTTCTTTAATGTCTTTTTACAATTTTTTTTTTTCACTTAACTTAGCTAATTCTTTAGTCACCCAATTTAAATCACTACTTTTATTTAATGAGTTATTAATTAACTTTAACGTAAATATCACTAAGATTTTCCTGATTAATTTATAACTTACTCCCTCTTTGGGTGTTTTTTTTTCTCGCTAATATTAATTCTTATCTTCGTGGACCATGAGTAAACAAGCAGCAGTATTCCACATATTCCTACCGAGGGTAAAGGGCCAATTAGGCCCTATTAGGCACCTCACGAAATATTTCTAGTCAAAGTCAAAGTCGTTTGTACTATAAACGAAAACTTCCAGAACTCTACAACCATGCCATGTAGGTGAAATCCGATTAGTTTTCCGGACACATAAAATGTCGCCAAGTTCGCCAAAATCCTCGATATCGGCACAGTGTCACGTATTGAAATCTAACGCTTACTGCCATTAAATAAACGAGATTAGACTAAAAATAAACAAATTGTCGGGCTTAACTGCCAAAGTATGAGGGACAGTAATATCAAAATTACCTGCTGGCAATCCTTATATTACTGTCATTTGCACTGTAAATCATCTTTCGTCACATTTAACTCGCCATCTTGCTTTTGAGTTGTTTTCTCAGCATTACTTTCTAATTTTCCAAGTGTGAGTTTCTGCCTACTAGATGGCGAAGCTTAAGCTTTAAAAGTTGCTTTCTCTTTTTTTATGCGAGTAAGCTCTTTCAATCAATGGCAAGAACCAGCACCTTATTATCGGGCGATAATGACGAATCAAACCGTCTATTTGGACTTTTTAGATTTATCAGCTTTAAGGTAATTTATATGTTATTATGATTACATACCCTGCCTCTAAAAATAAATAACTAATAAGGAAAATGGAAATGGGATGTAATGTAATAAAACTTGTTCAAAGTCTGATTGCATCGCACTGCAAAGGACTGTTAGGGTATTTTAGCTTCATAGCTTAGCATGAAAAATGGACTGAGCAAGCAGGGCTGGACAAATAGGTCGTGGTAACGTAGATTTTTTCTTTTTTGGGGGGGATGGAGGGGAGGGGGGGGGAGATTTTAAGAACATTGTTATTAAGAGGCTGTGGGGAAGAAAATTTTACTTCAATTACACATATTTTGTAGTGATTTTTTTCTTCAAATGTCTTTACAGATACATTACTTTACATATAAAAGTATTTAAACTAATTTAAAGTTAATTTTAAAAAACTCAATTTTTAGGAGTTTATGTTTAATAATTTATGAATATTTAGTAGTTTATATCTGTTGATTCAATAGCTCTATTTCTATATTTATACATTCGTGCATAATAAAGGTTTCTGACATTTTTTCACGATTTGATTAAAAATTTTATAAATAAGTTTTTAGCAACTTTTTAAGGTTAAATAAACATAGCGTTTTGTGTGTATTAATTTTGCTTCGGAGATAATATTTCTGAAATTTTACTTTTAGTGCAAAATCCCGAACAGAATGCATGGAAAATAGAACAAAAGAACGCCGAACTAAAGTTTTTTAAGATACCTCGTGTGAAATTAAACATAGCAAATCATCAAAAAATCCGATTCGGATATAAATAGACATGAATTACAAATGTACAACAACGCTCGCTTAAAACATTAAGACTTAAAAAATCATAAAATAATTCATACATAATTTTGACACATAGAATTCTAATTCTGAATTAACAACTGCTACATTTTTTCATGCAAATAATTTAAATGTCCGATATTTTCAATTAGGTCGTTTCCAAACTATCAGATTGGTGCTGTCAAAAATTTAAACAGTTCGCAATAAGTAATGTATGAGATAATGGCGGGAGTTACATACTGGATAAGGGGTGGGCCGTACATTTCTCGTTTGGCGTGCCATGGCTTAGGACAGGGAAGGGCAAATGTTTTGGCCCGGGGGCCACTTTGTGTAAGCGGAGGTTAGCGGAGGGCCGAACCTTTTAAAATTATTGCATTTATTAGTTAACTTTGCATTTCAGAAAAGGTATAAATTGTATAAATAAAATCAATAAATATAAATTAAATTAAATATTGGCTAAATTTGTTTTTCTGACTGTCTTGGCGGATGACAAAAAATTGTGTAGCAGGCCGCTATTTGCCCACCCTTGGCTTAGAATATCACTTATTTGTTAGTCCCGGTTTATATGTAAGTCCCTTAGTTGTAAGTGCCAATCGCACTATCGTTTAATAAATTTCGCACTAATAAATTTTGCTCTGAGATTGTGATACTTTATCGATTTTCTCATTTAGTTTTGATATATTTTTTACTTCTTTTCTATAAAGCTTTAATATGTTTTTTATACGTCTTTCTAATCATCGCGGAAACCTGCAGTCTATGTTATTTAATTTGGAAAGCCTTATAGTACGCTTTAATTGAAGAAAATAACTTTTTCCGTTTTTCCATTAAAAAAAAAATTTTTTTTTTTTTGGACACAAAAAAATAGAAAACACGTAATCTGTTGGCCTGTTCATACTGAATCCGGAGCGTTACGTAGCGTCAGAGTTAAAAATTTTAACCTGTCACTGAGGTCAATTTATTGACCACGTGATATGTCAGACCAATCACAGGTCATGTCAACAATCTTGAAACCAAAGCAGTGACGCAACGCCACCTACCGGATGCAATATGAGCAGACCTTATCCCTTCATCATTTAAATATGTATCATCTTATGCCTTTTACTGCTTTTTCATGTTGATTAAAAGAACGAAACTTTTATAAGTGTTAGAACACCGCCAACATTTATTAAGCTACTGTTTGTTTCGGCGACGTTAAATGAAAAATGAAATCCCATAATTGAATTATGTTTGTTGCCCAGGAAATAAAGAGAAACTTGGAGAGAAACGCAAAAGTTTTTCCCTTTTCTGAGAATCGTAAAAAGGAAAATAAACCACTGGAGAATTGACAGGTTTTAATGCATTTATTTTCATTTCGTGTCATTTCATATTTCATTTTCGACTATATTCATGCTGTCAATAATATATTCAGGGAATGCATATTAATCACTGCCGTATTTCTTATGCACTCATGTTTCAAATTATGTACACTGTCGGAACTTCATTTGTATTATCGGAGACGTTTCTATTATTTACATTCCGAACTGGAGAGTCATTCTGTATAATTTCTATACAGTGACATTAAAATAGTTAAGACTGAATGAGATAGTAAAATATTTATTTTCTCTTTTTTTTTTACAGGTGAGTTTCCTGATAGTTTGTGATAAATTGTTTTCATGAAAATGTGCGTTGAAATTGGTGTCAAAGATTTCACGAAATAAGAAAGGTAAACAAATTATACACAAAGGTAAATGGAACAGAATTTTATTTTTGATTCTTTCGTTTGATTAAACTATGTTGATGTCTCTTAACGGAAAATGCTAATATCTTGCTTGATTCTCAAATATATTTTGTAGCTTGTAGAAATATAATAACCTTAAACAAAGTCTCTCTCTGTGTATGTATATGTATATATATATATATATATATATATATATATATATATATATATATACTAGCTGAAAATCCGCACTTCGCTACGGAGTACATTCAAATTAAATGCAACGGTCAATGTATGCAATTAATGCCAAAAAAATAAATATATATATATATATATATATATTTATAATAAATACGACGATCAATATATAGAATTGATGTAGAAAAAAAACACATTTATAAAACAAAATCGTAAGAGATATTTTTATAGACAAAATAATGTCCAATCGTCTGCCGCATTAACAAGAAAAAAAATATCTTTTTGTCTATTTAGTTGTTATGCACGTGTCGATAAATTTATTTAAAGTACCAGAAAAAGAAATCACGTGATCAGCATTTAATAAATTAAATTCTAATAATAAATTAAATTCTAAAATTCAATTTTAAAAAAATCTAAGAAGAATTTTTCAAAAATCTTTCTTAGTGCACCCCTACACCATAAGAAGAATTGCCATGCAAAATTTCAGTCCTTTAGGTCCAGCGGTTTTGTCTGTGCGTTGTATGTCAGTCAGTCAGTGAGTCAGTTACGGAACTGTTTTATATATATAGATATAGTGTCATGTCTTATAGAAGCAGATGGAAGACAGTTGGTTATTGGGACGCAGGAAATAGGTGATATAGTGTCAAAAGTTTTATTTGTCTTTTCATACGCAGTTCCACATAGGAAGAGAGCTAGACCGAGTGACGTATGAAATGAAAAAACAATATCAGAAAAAGACGCGGCTTTACCATAGGACCATAGGAAAATTGGCCAAACTGCACTTCCTGGGCGTCGCCGTCTAGTGCAGGCTTTCAGATAGTAAGTAGCGGGGAACCATCATTGGACAGGAAGTAAAGAAAGAAAGACGCGGCTTAGGAACCATAGGAAAATGGGATCCAACTGCAATTCCTGGGCCACGCCCTCAATTGCAGACTTTCCGATGGTAAGCAGAGGGGAACCAATAGACATAGTGTAGAGAAAAGTGATCGGTGCGCTCAGAATCCGTGAGTTCGAAGTAGTTAAAAAGTGAGCAAGCATCTTGCAGGGACAGTAGATTGGAAGGTCTACGAAGGAAGCCAAGATGTGCAAGGAGAGAGAAGGAAGTTTAAGGATAGTAGTACATTTTTATTTGGTTTTAAGAGAATTTTATAGTGTTTTTTACCTTGGCAAGCCAAGTATCATTTTTTTGTTTTTTTTTCTCGGAAGAATAGGACGAAAACAAAAATTAAGAAAGAGACAGGATGGCTCTGGGCCTTTTCCTGTTAGTATGGTCAGCATGATCATAGTCTGCTAGTTCTTTGAATGATTCATTGTCATTATTATTGTGAAAGTTAATGGCGAGTTTTTGGAGATAATTTTGAAGAGTGGGGAGACCGATCTCTCGGTAGATATCGACATTACGAAAGTACCAGGGAGCATTAATGATTTGCCTGATTGTGCTACTCTGTACTGAAGCAAGTTTTTTAATGTGCGTTTTAGCACAGAATGACCATGCTGGCCCTCCATAAGTTAAGATAGGACGTAGAAACGATTTATACATGAGCAATTTATTATGAATGCTTAATTTGCTGTCCCGGACAATCAGGGGGTAGATTAATCTGCGAGCTGCTCGGAACTTGTCCCTAACATGTGTGATGTGATGTTTCCAAGTGATGTTTTTATCTAGTATAACGCCAATGTATTTTACTGTGTCAGACCAGGGGAGTTTCGAGTTTCCGATTTTTATTTGGTGATTTATGAAGGATTTTTGCGTTTGGCAGTGAACATAACAGCAATGCACTTATCATTATTAATTTTAATTCTCCATTTGTCGAACCAGTGTTGGATGGTAGTCACGTAATTGTTGATGTTTTTAACGGCGTATTTAAGGTTTCTATATGAGGAGTATATGGCTGTATCGTCGGCGAATATTGCTAAATTTATATTAGTATGGATTAGAAAATAACTTACGAAAATATTAAACAAAATCGGCCCGAGTACGCTACCTTGTGGCAAGCCACTGTGAAAATTAAATTTTCCTGAAAGTTGGCCGTTAAATTTTTACCTGAAAAGACGCGGCTTTCAGCCGTGTTCTTATTTTCATATCGGGAAAATCCAGAAGAGGTGATGCAAAGGTTATTCCCTATGACGTTATGTTACGTCGTGAACTAGGGCTTGTCCAATGATTCTTATTGGGTCAGTCTTCCTAGAAAGAGTTTGTACTAAGCTTATAAGGATCTTTGTCTACAGGGGAACGGGCATTACATCATTTTTTGAAATCGAATAAATTATATTTTACAGGAACATGGAGAAGTCAGATTATTAATATAAAATTTATTTTTATGTTATATATATACATAGCGATGAACTTTCATCGCTAGCTAGATCTTACTATTACTGCTTCCTGAAACCTAATACGTGCGCCACGCACATGCACATTGGATGTCATATTGTTTTTTTTTCTCGCTAGATTAACTACTCGATAATGCTGATGTTGTGAATTTTCAATATATGAACTCATAAAACAAATAATTGGGCTGCATGGGATGCCATTATTGCGTCATACCAATATCCTCTAAACATCTTTATTCATATTCCGGAGATCTTTCCAAAATTGAGATTGATGCCGGAACTTTAGCACACTCTCCTTTATCAGCTGGAGTTTGCTCGAGTTAGAGTGATTTGAATTACTGTCTTTATTTACTCATCTGTTTTGGTATTTAATGGATATGAACACACTTACTTTTCCGAATAAAAGCGGGGATATAAATATACACGTTAAAGAATCGTTTTTAAATACTGGTTCATATATAGTTTTAAAAAAATTCAATTTTCATGCCACATCTTAAAGTATTCTGTTCATTTTTACCTCCATACCAGGTTCATGGTAGACATGTTATCAATGTAAAACGAATTTTTTTTTACTTCGTGTTAGTTCATAATCTGGGGAATATAGAATTACAGACAGCTATTAGACTGAAAACTCTGAATGCTCGCAATTTAGAGTCAAAATTCTTAAATTTGTGTTAGAAAACTGGATTTCAAAGCAACAAATACCAGGTTCTCTCTCATGTTGTCAATCGATTACTAATAACATAAATATCCATACATCTTATTCAGTTCAAAAACAAATCCTGGCTTTTAACGTAAGAAAGAAAGCTTAAAGCACAAGAAGTTTGGAATAAATGATTAAATAATGGCCATTACTGAAAGCAAAATATTTCTAACGATGGCGCAACAATTTAAACGCCTTCAATATCTTTCCTAAATTTTTTTCGCAACAAAGTACATCGCATTAACTATAACAGTGTGTGTGTATGTACAGTAACCACCGCTTATAGTGATCACTGGTTATAAGAATCAACCGTTTATAAGAATCAATATCGCGAAAACAAAAACAAATGAATTATTTCCATGTTAAAATTTTCGCTTTAAAGAATCAATCCACCGGTTTTAAGAATCAGTTTACACTCTTCGCATTCCTTTCCTTTTTCCAAAAAAGCTACTTAAACCCTCAAAAGGCACGAAGTTCTTTCTTTTTCTTTTTAAGAAAGATTGATAAGATGGGAGGGAATAAAGTCGTAAAATTCACCCCTTTCTTTATTAGACATAACATAATAGTTTCCCCTTAGACGCTTTACCACAACACTGTCCTATTAGCTTGACCCGGGGGCAACTTTACCCGTCCGAGTAAATCTTCGTCTGAGACTATAAGTATTGAAAGAGGTATAAACAGCCTTCTCAAAACTTCATTACGTCAAACTACCATAGAAAACTTTTTCTTGTTCCCTTGCTCGTAGTTGAAATTTTAAAACTGTTAAGCAGGTATGTTGTAGCTTGTAACAAATATTGTATTTTTTTCTTCTCTTACTATAATCATGTGTATCTACTTATAGGTCTAAAAATTAAGTTTTATTTTCAAAACTATAAAAAATAATTTTAATAAAAGATAGTTAATGTAAATTAAAGAGTATTTTATGGTAAATTATCTAATATATGTATATATAGGTAGGTGTGTGTGTTCCTGTCCAAAAACCTAAATTTCGGTTATAAGAATCAACCGCTTATAAGAATCAAAAACAGTAATAACAAACGTGATTCTTATAAGCGGAAATCACTGTATATATATAAAGAATCAGATCTAGTAATTATTATTTTTAATGACTCGTCTTTGAGTACGACCCCCACCGAATCAGAGTCGGGGGTTTGTAGGGAAACCAGTTTCTCGCCGAATGACCTGCTGGACACGTTTTTGCTGTCCCGGGTTGGCAACAATACTAGGGGGATGAGCGTTTCCAGATTTGCTCTGTACTACTTGGTGTGTGGTCGTGACACGTGTTGCTCGCTAAGCTAGAATATTTGTCTCAAAGTTAATAGAGCTAATAAACTTATTAAATTAAAAACGAGTTGATATCTGTCTTGAAACCAAATCACTACACACACACACACACACACACATGTGTATATATATATATATATATATATATATATAGCCTCGTATTTATATCATATGGTACATACGTCTTATATTATGAATACGAACTTTACAAAATGTTTCTGTTCCTGATTTTAAGAAGGATTTTGGAGGAATCGTATGAGATGAAGGCATTGTTTCGCAGAACATATATAGAGGAAATCGAGCTTTCTAAAGATTTTGAACGACTTTCTAATCTAAAAGTTGTTTACTATTCTCTTTTTAGCTGCATAATACACTTTTACCATAATATCGATAAAAATTTTGCTAAAAATAACTTAGTTGGAAAATAACCCTTTTTTTTTTCAAAGTTTTGTATTAAACTATTCAAACCATTGATAAGAAAGAAAGAAATTTATAGAAGTAATGAGGACTAATTTTAAACACTAACTTTCCGATATATTGCAGAATTATTCATTTAAATTTTAAATACCCTTTCATATATGCTAGGGGAATATATATATATATATATATATATATATATATGCATGCAAGGGTTTAAATATGTATTTCATTAAGTAACCAATAACTGCAGTTTCGTATCTGTTTTCATTAATTCATTTCTAATTGCACAGTCATACAAGAAGAAACCAACCAACAAAAGTTTAAGAATTAAATAGCTGATAGGGGGCGCCGCATGTTCCCCTATCAAGGAAAATATTATTAATGAAGGTCCGATAATATTTTTTATTAACTGGAGTACCAATCAACAACAAAATAAATGTTTAATTTAAGACTTTATTAAGACATAATTTTTTCAGTGTCAGTGCAGTGGGGGTTGGTACCTACTGTCCAATAACTGGTTGTCTTTTAAAGTGGCCAAATCTGTTTTGGTGTGCGAGATCTAAACTGACAAACAGAAAAAGCTGAGGTTTCATTTTTTTTTTTAATACTGATGTTAGGCGTAGGCTTCAGGATGAATAAATGCTGACGATTTGGATTGCGTGCTTGTGTATTCTACTACTGTTCGACAAGCAGTTTTCGACAACTGAGAAAATTCTGTAGTCAAATGCTCAAAAACTCACGAAGTGCATGTATTACCAGACGGCATATTTTTACAGACATCGAAAATTTTCGAAATTTATTTTCAATTTTCTTCTGAATATATGAGAGTTGGTTTTATTTGTTTATACTGTTTATAGTTTGAAGATAATTTGCATCCCAAAAAGCTGTTCACATGAATTTTTCATGACATTTTCGAAAGAAATTTAAATTTTTTTTTTTTTTTACTCAGTCACAAAAATACAAGGAATGCTTAAGCCATTATCTTTCAAAGATCACAACGCGTTTTGTTAGTTTACTTCTGTTCTTAAACTACATGGATTCAGTTTTGATTTAAAAAATATTTATATCCATTTGGTCCATCAGATCCTGCACTTTTTGAAGAGCACATTTTGGTTGCTTTCATTTTAACACAAAGGATAGGAACAGACGAAATATCTCAACAAAACATATTTTTAGTTGATCATAGTAAATACATTTTTACTCAATTATAAGAAAATTTTTGGGGGGGCTGAAGTATCATAACCATACCGTTGAGGCGAGATTTTGGCGAGTTTTCGTTCCGAAACGCCAAATTTGGCGGGGAAGAAAACTGACCCACGCCAGGTGATTGCGATCGTCCTTCATCCATCGGAACCTTGGAATACTGGTACCGTTTTCTCCCTTCATCCCTTCAGCGGGCGCGCCCGTGTACAAAGTGCAACATTTTCGTAATTTTGAATGGTTTGTTTTCACATGTAAGGTTTGGATGTTGTAAGTAGGTTCTATTTATAGCTACACCCTTTCTAATGCAGGTCTGATTTTCTGACCCTTATACTCCTTTCCATTCATTTTTAGTCGTGATTTAACCGTGGTAAACCAGCGATTATACTGGATTGCAATACGTCAAAATTATGAGTTGATGTAGTCGATAAAATGTGCAGCTATTACACGGTATTCCGCATATCACGAAGATGGACAATCTCATTGTTTTTTAGGTTTTTGGACATAATTCGATTCGCAAGTTGTCCTTAGATGCATTCAACCAGACAGTTTTGAAATAAGGCGATTTGATCTGCATTCTTTGGATTTTAATTATAAATATATCACAATATTATCAACATTTTATATCTTGTCATAAAACGCAGAATTATTATTTTCAATTTGAAAAAAAAAGTTTATTACAAAAGAAATAATGAACGTTGAAAGAGACATTGCACTTTGTGCTACGCGCGCCTGCTGGTGTTCCAAAAATTAGCGCGCCCGCTGAAGGGTTAATCTTCAATTTGCTTCGCAGTGAAGATAGACATATCAGATTTGCAAGACGCTCTAAATCAGGGGTTTCCAACTGGCGGCCCGCGGTGCCTTTTTTTGCGGCCCGCAAAGACTTCTAGGAAAATAATTTGCAGCATCAATTTACATATTCTTAGTTAACGAAAAATGTTTTTGTAAAAATCTTTATTGTTTTCAAATGCTGTTCATTTACAAAAAACATTGATTTTTCTCGAATTCCATGAAAAGTAGGATGTCCACTCATGTTCTATTTCATACCCCCCCCCCCACTTCTTATTTAAATACCCACTTCTTATTTGACTTTTTTTGTGTGTGTCTGTGTAATTTAACGAAAGTTGGCCAGTTATAATCAAAGTCGTTGTTGGAGGTTCATCCTCGAATTTTTAAAAATTTCATAGTACATACTATACACAAATCCTCCAAATCCCCCTCCCTCAAGAAAATGTCCTGGGTATGGTCCTGATTAAATTGCGGCCCGCCACTAGACAGGTGTTTCGAATTGCGGCCCTTGGACACTTGTAAGTTGGAAACCCCTGCTCTAAATGCATAGCTGTGAAACATGCATAGGTATGCGAAGATTGAATGTGAGTAGATTCTATGATCGTTTTTTCTTTGGTAAGCCCAGTAAAAGAAACTTTAATAAGAAAGAGCAATAAAAGACACTTAATTTCTTTCTGTCTAAATTTATAATCACTCGCGTGAAGAAACCGCATTTTTCCAGCGAATATTTTCCTTCCTACCGACAACCCTGCAAAATAATTTATACTGGATCCCCAAGCCTCCATTAACATTCCTTCTGCTATCTTTTATGTCCGTTTCTGAGCAGAATAAACACAGCCATCGTGTGGTTTTTCTCTTCGCGCCATCTAAGAGACTGCATTTTGAGTTAGGGCAACAGAGGCTTTATCTCGGATCAATTCAGGACTGATTCTGTATTCTGCAGCTTCGTGGGTCTATATCTTTCGTTTCAGAGACTGTAGTGCTGAATAAATGCATGGCTGTAGAGTGTAAAAATAAACATCGGATAAAAGTAAAAACATATTTAATTTTATCAGAGACATTTCGTGCCCAAATAATGAGTTTATTGCGATGTTATCTAAAATCCCACAGACGGAATAATTTTCGTTATTCCGCGTGACATTGTGTGACGAAAATGTCCGCAAAAGTTTAAAGAGAAACTTGAATAAAAATTGCTCAGAAATTCTAGTTTTAATTTTCACACAGTAAGACAGTTTACACATATGGTAAACATCATTTGCAGTTTTGCATGCAAAAATAACCCTTCGCATAAACCCTCTCAAGAAGGAATCTGTAACAAGCCATAACCGTTACAAACATAAATTCCGATGATATAAAATATAGTGCATGGAGAAAACAGAAATAACTTATAATTTTTTTCCGGTGAAATTAGTCAGTTTTACTCTTTTTTTAGGCATTTTGGTACTTTTCTATTTAACTGCTATTGTATTTGGCGCGCTGCCAAAATTATAACTCGCGACGCAGGACAATTTCTCTCTCCGCGGGACCGTTATTGAGGAATGTAGTCCTACGTTAAAATGTAAACAACATATATATACCCTTCCCTCATAAAAATACTAAACAATTTTTATTATGATTAAATTTAAGCGAAAATAGAGCGAAAGAAAATAATTGAGAAAGAAAGAAAGAAAAGAGGTAAGCAACGATAAGTAATCCTACGTTAATAACCGCGGCATTTTCGTTAGAAGAGACCTCCTGAAAAAATTTTTTAAACCGCAGAATAGCAGAAAAGGACTTTACAAACGCTGTCTACATTTTATAATGCTGCGCTGTATACATTTCAAAGATGAGAAGTTAAGTTGTCTGTATAATATCTACGAGGTCTGCATATATTATGTGCATAATTACCCTGCCTATATAGTGGGGTTTAGGAAAAATGTCTTGCATGTCATCTTTTGATTCTTCGTTTTTGTAATGTAAACAAATAAATAACGAGAGATATTTCTGAATAAAATTGCTTATCTGTGACTAAATGGACAGTCCAAGGAAAGCAGTGGCCAATTAAGTTGAAAACCACTCTTTGGAAAATTTATTTTAAGTTATACATTCGGGCAGAAGAAATTTTTTTCAAGTCATGTAGCATATGAGCATAATGGGTTCATTTCTCAATATCGTCATCAGTAGCCACTGCACTAGTAAATGAACCCAAAATAGTGTTTCTGAAAATAGGTATAATATTCCCGTGGTTGTAAACGTGCGTGGGGAAATTAAAACTGGATGAGAAAGCGAAACAAAACCTATGCCATTAATACTACACATTTACTAAACCGAACGAATATTGATGCACCGTACCATTGTCATTCCAAGAATATAAAACTAATGAAATATAAAATTGCCTTTAAAAAAAAGAAATTGAAATAGTTTGTCATCAGGTGTAGGAGCATCAGTTGCAGTTGACTGTACGAACAGTTCATAAATGCTGTCAACAAATTTTAAAATAACAGCACTTTTCAGACGCATGTGAGTTGTCAATATTTAGAGATAACGTAGAAACAAATATATTCTATTACTTTCGTTTTTGACTCCGTTTTAAAGCGTATTTGAAGAATATTTGTTAGCACAACACACAAGTATAGACACCATTTTTCATACTCATTTATTTCACACAAGATTTTTTCCCCCGTGAAACGATACAGAGGCAAAACAAGAGCGAGCTCAAATCGCCCCGTATATTTCTTTATGAACATCACATATCTAACTCTGCAAAGTTCCATGCATCTCTTCCCTGCTGCTCTGAAAAGTACTGTTCTTTCCTTTAGTGCAAGTAATCTTATAAATAGTAAGTAGTGTATTTCTCCTGCACTCTGCAATATGGGCATATTATATACTTCTGAAAAATATATGAATCGAATTGGAAGAATACAATGTCATGGCAGGAGAAATTTCGCAATTCCTTAGAAAGTAAATTTGAAGAATAGTCTGACATTTTCGACGAAGAAAAGGAAAGATGCCGAAGAATAGACAGAATCGAAGATTCTGTCAATAAAAGGAAGAGAGATTCGTCCGAAGTCTCGTTTCTGCAAGGTTATTTTTATATTAAATTCAGAAATACTGGTGTTCTGAGAGAAAAATGCCGTTGCATACCATTTCAGGACAGTTTTCCTGTTATTTGACTGTGATGGATTAACGTAGAGTGCATGTTATTTGGCAGCTATAGATTTTTAAATAATATATTAATTCCGGGTATTATGTTTTCTTATTAAAAGAAAAAGTTTAATAGTTTTACAATAATAATTAAAGGAAATGTGTTTAAGAGAAATATTAAAATTTTAGTGGTATTTAGTTGATGACATAAACGGCGAACAGTCGTTTTATCTTACTGATGTGCTAAGAGGTGCAACTTAACTTTAACTGCTGCAAATCATAAAACAACATAAAAAATACGTTTTGTTTAAGGTGATATTTCATCAATCTTTCTCGATACGCATAAAATTTTAAAATCGTAATTTTAACGTAGGATTACGTTCCTCCATAACGGTTCTCCATAAAATTTCTGACGCTAAAACCGTCAGTCTGTACTTCGCGAGTTATAATTTTGGCAGCGTGCCAAAAACTCAGTCTGTATCGCTTGGACAAGCAGTAAATAGTTAAACAGAAAAGTACCAAAATGCGTCAAAATTTTGACATACATATATTGTTAAACTTTCATTCTTATCTCACATCTTATCTTATGACGTCATAGTCTTGCATGACGTATGTATGTTAATTTCTTTAAATGTTACTTTCCTTTCTATCAGTGGCAACACTGACTATAACTTGTATTTAAGGAATGCAACATGCAGTCCAGAGAGAGTCTGGTCTAGGCTGCCTAGTTATTCTTGCAACTCGATAGTATTCGAGTTGTATATGAGATTAGTTAATCTAGTATGTTAATAAACTTAATTTATTTGCTTTTAAACCTGTGTCCTTACTTTTAGACTGAAACTCTGCTAAAGTCTTCGTCTTATTAAGGGACGGAGACTATCATATATGTATATATATACTTACGTACATGTGTATATATAATATATACATAACACATACATACATATAAACATACAAAAGAGGTAATCAACGATAAGTTATCCTACGTTAATAACCCGCGGTAGTTTTGTTAAGAGACTACCTGAAATCTTTTTTGCTGGTTGTATCCGTCGAAGCGATTCTTAGTCATAGATGACTATTATATAAAATCGTTATGTTCTGTTTTTGTGCAGTTTTTGGGTTTACACCTACTAAAATTGTGTGATAGCTTTCCATAAAACTGATTTAGATCGGTTTAACCTTCTAAGGTTTTGAGACGTATTTTTCCGTCACGTACTTTCAACTGGAAAAAGTGTGTTATTTAACAAAATTAAAAAATATGTTGTTTACCTTCTACATTTGTTTTGTCGTCAAATCACATGTGACTAAAACTTCAAATTTAAATATTATATTTAAGTGTTTCTGACATATTATTAGATTCTTAATTTGGTGTTAAAAACTGTCCCAGATGGTACATTTTGACGTTTTTTAATACAAAACTAGACGATGCAATAATTCGTCACATACGCTTTTACCAGCTGATACAGAAAGTCAGAAAGTCTGAAATTGCTTACAGGGTTAATTATGTAACTTTCCCCACGTCGTATGGCCGAGTGCATTTTTCTAATACCTGATGTTTCGATGTTTCTTTGGAGAGAAGAAAGAATTATAGGAAAACTCATTTTTCTGATGGTTTTTTTTTCCATAGTACCTTTGTTAGTTTGAATATTCTAAACCTGAAAAAAAAAACTGGAAACACTACACTGGAAAGATGCACTGATTTAATTGTATGTTTAGAAAGACGAATTTAGTAAACGGTAAATTAGAGCAATCGGTCGCGAAAAAAAAATTTGAGGGGTCGTGGAAAGTTTGAAGTAAGTTTCTATCATATTGAATTATTTAATAAAAAATGGTCAATAATATTTAAATTTGAAGTTTTAGTCACATGTGATTTGACGACAAAAAAAATTTAGAAGGTAAACAACATATTTTTTAATTGTTATTATGCAAAGTAATGTTTACTCCAAATTAACAGTTCATTGAATTTTACAAAGTTTGACAAAATTTTCTTATTTCTCTTTCCTATTTTTTAACTTAGGATTACGTTCCTCCATAACGGTCCACCGGAAAGCAAAATGTCAGACGCTAAAACGGTCCGTCGTCGCGAGTTATAATTTTGGCAGCGCGCTAACCCAGTTTGTATCGCTTGGGCAAGCAGTAAAGAGTTAAACCAAAAATACCAAAATGCGTCAAATTTTGATACATATATACACATGCGTACATATATATATATATATATATATATATATATAACTAAATAACTAACACACACACACACACACACATATATATATATATATACATCAAATAGGTAAGCAACGATGAGTAATCCTATGTTAATAACCCGATGTAGTTTCGTTAGAAGAGACACACCTGGATTTTATTTATTTATTTATTTATTTTCTAATTAAAAAAAAAAATTCCCACTACCACAAATTTTCTTTGAGGGGTTCGAGGGATTTTTTTTATTTAAATAAATTGGGTCGCAGTAAAAAAAAAAAGTCTGCGCACCGCTGAATTAGAGTAACCTCACATCCAGATTAAGGATACAGTTTTATTAGATAAAATTCAGCCTAGGTACCACCAGGCTGAGTTGCTATAATAAAATATGAATTAAATTTCTATTATATCAACTTTATTAAGAGAATATTTGAGAGGGATGAAACTACTGATGAAAGCGGAATATAAATTAACGAGTTTTTAAGGTCATTAACTCTGGCAAATTTAATATATCATGCTTTATACAATAGGGCGTTTACATACTAATTTAGCCATAATTGCGGTTTGTTAATTAAGCGTGTTTATTTTTCAGACTGAGCATTACATTTAATATTCTAATTTTAAAAACCTCTCACGTTTGCAGGTAAACCAAAGCGGAATAGCAATTAAGGTAAATGTTCTTTTAGAAATGAGAGGGAATGAATATACTTAGCAGCTTAATATATTACTATGAAAACTATAACTGTTTCTTTAATTAGGCATTAAGCTGAAAAATCTTTCGATTTATCCTGACAAGACAGCTACTGGATAAATAATTTATTTTTATTGGTTAAATATTAAGTCATATAGTTTTCTTCTAAAACTCTTGCTACATTTAGCTGTCCCAATGCGTAAGCCAGTTATTTCTATCGAAGTGTATGCTCCTGTGGGCCATTTTTTTTTTTTAAACTGCAGTTCTTGACTTTGAAAATTGTCATAAAAACTAAAAAAAAAAATTGAAAAACTTATATTACAAAAAAAAAAAAAAATCTTTGTCCTGTACGATGATAACTCTTGCTTTCTTGGGGCCTCCTTACTCTTTATTTATTTTTTTTTCCCGTGGATCTTACTTTGTTAAAAATTACTAATTTTTTCCTTTATTTTATTTAATTATTGTTTTATCATTTATTTTTATTTATTTTTATTTTACTTTATTTTATTTTTTTAATCGCGTATTTCTCTTCTTAATATTAATTTCTTCTTAAATTTTAACTACTGAGCACTCCCACCGTGATAACAATTATCTTGCTTATAGGAGATAAAGCCGTCAGGCCAACGTACTCCACTTCCAAACTCAAATTCTGCTTCTGTTTATTTCGGAAATCCACTTTATAAATGCTGAGTGTTAATTAATTTGTTAAGTTGTTTTACCAAGTATTACGATGCCTTCAAGGTGATTTTTTTTTTTAGATGCGTGATACCTGATGGGTTTTAGCAATTTTAACGACCGTTGGTGAACACCGGAAATTCTGCCTGGACCGTGATTTTACCCCATATTTACTAACTTCAAGGTTGGGATTTTATCAACTGAACTATCTCGTTAGATGTTTAAAATCCACTTCTCGGGCAATTTTATGTATAAGAACATTTGCTGCGATTGTTCCTGCGATCTTGGAAAGAATATTTCACCCACTAAAAATATCCGAATGTAACACCCTGAGGACCGGCCATGTTTAGCAGATCTAACCGTTGTTCCCATCGTTAATTGTGTAGAACCGGTGCGTTTTATACAGATCTTGCCATTGTTATCGACTTAAATTGAAATGAAAGTTCTTATTTGTTTAGGAAAATACGCTCTTTGCCGAAATCTATATATTTAAGTTGCTAAGCCGACATTTTGGGCAGTCCGTGAGAGAAAACTACTGCATCAATTTACTTAATTTTGGTCTTAAATGAAAGATTGTAATCTGTAGATTTGTGAAATTTGGTTTTTGTAACCGCAATTTCTATTAATTAGCGATAATTTACAATTAAAAGAATTACTGCGCATGCCATGTGACATGTTTAAATCTGGCTTTTGATACTCACTTCGTACGAGACCGCATAAACACATGAGTTTCTGCACATGCTCAGTGACATGTTTAAATTTGGCTTTAGACAAATGACATTTTTAAATCTGCTTTAGAAACTAGCTGTTTCTGCGCATACTCAGTGACATGTTTTAATGATAAACACGTTTATTCTCTAGATCTCTCTCTGCCATTTTTGTTTTTATGATAATTATGTTTGTAAAATATAAGATTAAACCTGATAGATATTGTTTATTTAGCGCTGTTTAATTAGCGATAATTTACAATAAAAAAATTGCTTTCTGCGCATGCTCAGTGATATTTTTAAATCTGGCTTTAGATACTCACTAAGCACGAGTCGCTTAAACACATTAATTTGTTTCTGCACATTATTATGATTTTGAATATTTGGCAATGATGTGTTGAGTATGATTTGTGTATTAGTGCATTTATTTACTATCCAGCAGTCATGTTTTGACGGGTACCAACTAGTAATGTTAAAAAAGTTTACATTTATGTAATGAATGTGTGTAATTATGTTGTATGTGATTAAAAGAAAAGTGTTGACTTGAAAGTTAGAATAATAATAATAATAATTAAAATAATAAAAAATAAATAAATAAATAAAAATAAATAAAATAAAACTAGCAAAAAAATAAATAAGTAAATATATATAAATTGACAACTATTTAATGTGGCAGGTATAAGATTTTGTTGATATACATAGACATAGACATGGTGCATTAACGAGGCACCAGAGAGCAGGGCTCCATATCCTCGGTATGGATAATTTTTTGTGGCTATATTTCCGTTCTCAGGATCAAAAGAAAAGTGTTGACATGAAAGTTAGAATAATAATAATAATAATAATAATTAAAATAATAATAAATAAATAAATAAAATAAAACTAGCAAAAAAAGAAATAAGTAAATATATATAAATTGACAACTATTTAATGTGGCAGGTATAAGATTTTGTTGATATTTTCTTTCTTTTTATGAAAGTGGTTGGAAAAAAAATTATTTCTGGTATAAGTGTTTTTCATATTTCTGGTGTTTTTCATTTGTTGTAGTGTTGCTAGCTGACAATTAATATTAAAAAATGCAAGATAACAAACTTTGCATTTGTAAAATACTCTCTATTTATCACACAATTTCCATGCATTTTTTTTCTTTCGTTTGCAAAAAAAGTTTAAACTTAATTAAACGCAACTTCACGGCAGTCTCGAACTTTGTAATACATCTTATCTCTTTCAAGAGAAATCAAGTTTTCCGAAATAACAAAATTATCTTCAGCGGGCAGCGTTTTCCGTAATTTATATATAACAGACTTTAAATTAGAATTTAATTATCCAATATATCACATTACATGGCGTGTGCGTAGCTTTAAATATGGTCTTGTATGCGCACATTTTTTAATGAAGAAAGTCAATTAACTAAAAAAGAATGACAAGACAATCAATCTTAATTTCTGTCATCTTCCTAGAAAAGACTCTCTCTCTTAGTTTTTTTCCCCTTCTTCGGCTTATTTATAAGACGAGATACAAAGTTTACGAAATAATTTTTCAGAAGTTAAACCGTGTGGCAACAAAAAAATTACGGTAAAAAAAAAGAGATTGTATCTTCTGAGTACACTCTTGTGGACTGTAAAATTAAGAGATTTTTTTGTTAAGAAAAAATTGGAACATTGTTTCATTTTATCGCAGGAAGAAGGGTTTTACGCTATATTTTTTTAAAGAATGCCTTTTAAAAAGCAAAGTGAATGGAGAAGTATTTTAATTTTTGCTTGTTGAAACGGTATCAGATGTTTAAAGGAATTTATGTTGTCTTAAACAATATTTAACAACGATGTTACTGTTAATTTTTTAAAAAGAAAAATATAGATGATAAATTCAATGTATTGTTTCATAACATTTCTTACAACTTACCGTAAGTAAATATAATAATACATACTACACATATATGTAATTTATATATATATATATATATATATATATATATATATATATATATATATATATATATATATATATATATCTATACTTACATATAAAGAGAGAGCGATTTTGTACGTGGAGGGTAATCTTCAGAACCACTGTACCTATTTGAAAAATTCTTTCACTGTTTGAAAGGTACATTATTCCAGATGGACATAGGCTATATATTATGTATATCTGATCAGTAGAAATAAAGTTAGGGGCTTAATCCTAACAATCGCCATTGTTTCCGCTACTGTCTTCTACCGCTTTTTGTTCCGAAGATTTCAACGATACTTATCGTGGTGCTATCGCGGTGGGCTTCTGCTCTGACGCTAGCGGTTCGAACCTAGCCGTTCTCCGGCACGCCTTTTTCTTTTAAAAAATAATTTAAAAAAATTTTAATTATTAACTAACATAAAATTAATTTAAGGTATTATTTAGGTTATTATTAAGGTAAAAAAAGATTTACAATTTATTGGCTATCAACTGGAAATTTATTGGTATAATATTTTGTTCAACCGGGACAAAGTCGGGACGGGCCGCTAGTATATATATATATATATATATATATATATATATATATATATATATATATATATATATATATATATATACAGTGGAATCTTGATCTATCGTTTTTCAAGGGACCGATTGAAATGAACGATAAATGCGGGAAAACGATAGATCCGGGAACACAACAAAGCAATATGATCTTTGGGACTGGATAAAATGAACGACACATACGGAAAAAGGATGGATCCGAAAACGATCGATCGAGATTCCACTGTATATATATATATATATATATATATATATATATATATATATATATATATATATATATATATGAGGGTTGTAAATAATGGCAACATACCCAGAAAATTTTTTTAATATACGTACAAACAAAATTACATTACATTCCTTCAGTATAATCACCAGCAAAGTCATGTACCTTTTGCCAGATGTCACGAAACCTTAGGATACCATTGACAAGGTGTTGCATGTTGATGTCAGCGATGGAGCGCCCTAAATCTCGAATCACAGACAGCACGTCAGGAAAATCTGATGCCTCGACGGGGTTCTTTCAAATTAGGAAAGAGGTCGTGTCAGGGGAGAACGGAGGGTGTTCCAACAACTCCCAGGTGCAGATGCTGCTGTAGCCACGGGGAACCCTGATTTTAACCCCCGACCGCTGATCACTTTTTGTAAACATGATTTAGAGCGGTAGAGACGACTAGGGATGCGACATCGATGTCGATGCTTTAAACATCGATTTATTGAAGCCTATGTTTTTTAACATCGATGTTTTTTGCTCGATGTTTTACGTTGTCTCGATGTTTTTTTTAATGATAAAGTACCATAATAAAAAAAATTTACCAAGTAGCATAATTTTCCCTCTCAGTAAATGTAAGTCTGAATTCTGAGAAGGACGAAAACAAAAGGGGGAACGATTCCTTAGCAAAAAGACAAATGGCAATCAACAACCAATGAACCAATCAGAGCGCTTGGAATGTTCCTGACACTCCAGAACATTCCATGGGGTTTTATTTTACAAATAGTATTTACTCGAGAGCAGCCATTTAAGTTTTTGTTTTGTTCTCGTTTTATATAAGTTGGCGTTAATTTTATTAGTAAGATGCCTCTCAAAAGTACCGTTTGGAAATATTTTTGCAAAACCTCTGACAAATTGGCGAAATGCAATATTTGCCTTCGCCAATAAATAATAAATAAGTCCTGTTTTCAAATTCTTCCTTTTGGTAACATCGCAGAGCAAGCGCGTGATTTAAGTCCCTCAAAACTTCTGGCAATGCCACGAATTTATCTTGACATTTGAAGGCAAAACATGGCGATATTTACAACGAGAATTTTGAAGTCATCAATGTAGCCCAAGGCAAAAGCAACCAAGTTTTTGCCATTTGTGTCAGCCCAATCAGAGAGTAAAATTTAATCTCCCCCCCCCCACGACTAACCGAAGTAACATTAATGTTAGATATTACTAAATCAGTTTTAAAAAATAGATGTTCTAAAACATCGATGTTTAAAAACATCGATGGTTTTTGGACGATATTTTATTAGCATCGATGTTTTAATATTGAATATCGATGTTTCAAAACATCGATGTTTTGTTATCGATGTCGCATCCCTAGAGACGACACTGTCCACTTCAACGTCCCGTAGCAACTACCCCTTATTTTCGAGGCATAGTTGAGTTTTTAGAAGTAGAGTGCCTTTACCAGCTGGTTTTAACTCCTGTCGCAAGATAGTATGTAATCAATGTAAATGTGCTCAGTATTAAAAATCGTTAAGGTAGTTAAAATTTAAGGATACAAGTTACTTAAAGAATAATAAAAAATTTTTTAATACCTCCAAGATTGAAGAGTAAAATTAATGATAATTAAAATAATTAAGATTGATAATGAAAGAATAGTTTAAAGAATAAATTTAGTTTAAAGAATGAAATAAATAATAGGAAGATATTACAGTGAAAAAATTAACGAGTTAAGGTAAAGGTAGCCCTCAGCAAACAAATGTTATGTTTGCAAGCAAAAGAAAAAAAAAGGCCCTGTTCAGGGTCATACAATTCGTAATGTGACTGGATCTACGGTTTTATGTACTCTGCCCATGTTTGAGCATGCCCGATGTTCTACGACTTTCTGGGTGATGTTGCCACTACTTTATTTACAACCCTCGAATATGATAGTAATCACAGTGGGAATGAATTTAACACACGGGAAATCATGCGAATGGACATATTGGAGAGATGCAGTCGGCACGAGAGATGGTTGATCATACAGATGCTGTCGCTCGTTGGGTGATGAGAAAAACAAACATGGAACCAGAGAAGAGGAACACAGATTTCAGACGATATCCAGGAGATCACTGGGATCCAGGGATTTAACTATCAAGCAATAAGAAGGCTGCAGTGGCCACTAGACTTGCCCGACGTCCATGCAACAGGAAGGGGCACGGAGAGTTGATTACAAGACAAAGTTAAGACAACAGCCGTCGTGACCAACAGACTTCTGGCGTCCGTGGACAGCAGATCTGACAGCAACGAGAGTTAGGTGCGAACAGAGAAAAGTCTTCTGTTCAGGCAAATATTAAATGACCGGTTGGTCATATTGACACCAGAAGGCCCAAATTACTTGTTTTTTAATTGGACGAATTTAGTCTCGTGGAGTTCACGTGTCCACGTCATGGTTCTCCCGGGATTAATTAATTGCTAAATCACGCGCTTGCTCTGCGATGTTACCAAAAGGAAGAATTTGAAAACAGGACTTATTTATTATATACAAATTTAATGAGGCGTTTGGTTCGGGCTAGATGTGGTGAAATTATAGAATTCAGATGTTTCAAATGCCTGCTTAATGTTCTGCAGGGCTAATATAAATTAAAACTTACATTATTTTTAGGTTGCAATTTGGGAGGGGACATGCTTTATTAAATAGAGAATATGCTTTAAAACTAATTTAGGAAGACGCGTTTTCTTGTTACTTACACACACACACTATATATATATATATTTATATATATATATATATATATATGTGTGTGTGTGTGTGTGTGTGTGTGTGTGTGTGTGTGTGTGTGTGTGTGTGTGTATGTATGTATATATATATATATATATATATATATATATATATATATATATATATATATATATATATATATATAATAACTATAGTTTTCTTTTGCATGTTTTATAATTTTACTAAGTATAATCAAATTTCTCAGTTATATGCTTACCATAATTTTGCTCACGTAAAGACATTTATTTTACCTCTAACAGAAATATCATCTAGGTAATACCTTAAGCTTTCAAAAGCTCTAGCTGTTGGTCCCCATGGCCCTGATTTTTTAAAATAAAGTAAATGTTCTTCACATACAAAATCTCGGACAGATTTCCCAAGTCACAATTTTTTTCTTTTAATTTTAGCATTAGATAACTTTTATATCTGACAAGATAGATCTGTTTTCCACTAGTGTGAAAATACGCTCGAGAAATAAAAGGATAATCTCTAAAATGTTATACTTTTTTATTATGAGATTTTAACTGACAGTTATTATTAAATTATACTTTTCATCTTGCAGGGGTTCCTTTTAAAATTTCCTAGAAATCTTTCTTGTCCATCTAGTCTCGTTTTTCTCCTACCCTTTTTTCCCCCCTATTTTATGATAAACCTTTTTTTTCCATTTCTCTTTTTTTTTCTTTGCTGGCGTTTTTAACCCTGGATTCGTCCAAAGTCGGAGCTCTGCTTTTGCCGATACCGGGGCCTGCAGTGATTGAGTATTAAAAGAGTGAGGGGTCACAGATGGTTTCTCCTGGTAACATCTGAGGGCTAATTACTTTGGTAAAAGATTTTCAGCTTCTTGCCACGTGCTGCCACCAGCTGGGGGAACGATGAGTAATTGCTGATGGTTATACCTATACATATCTCGATGCAGTTTGTAGAGGATAGAAATTTCGTTAGATACGTAGGGGGCTTTTTGTTTGAGTGTTTAACGTATTAAATTTGGCTATCATATGTGCTTCTGAAAGTATTTTATTTTTTTACTTTAACATGCCGTATAGACTGAGCCAAAAATAAAATAAAATTAAATTAAAAAAATTAAGGTTTTGGAGGCAGCAAAATGGAATTCACATTTACACATTAATTATTAGAAATTTTCTGCGTCTGGACTTAGACATTTTTTTCAGATACCTAAAATTTATTCAAATCCGTATTCTCCAGAATATTTTATATATACTGATTATATATTGATGATTGTAGCCTAGGTAACACAGTTAATCACATGTTCCTATGGTCTTATGATTGTATGATCTAATTATCATTGGCTTCTAATCGTAAATTCAGACTCGTTAAATTTTGCGTATAATCGTGCATCAAGAAAGTGATCAATCTTATTTACCATGTTTATATTAACACGCTTTCTTGTTTGTGTGTTTGTCCAGTACAAATCTTGCAATCGATTTTTAACTAACTTCCCGACTAGCTAGACATTTGAAACTTTTAGAGTAAAACTTTTAAAACCTTTTATAGCTTTTTAAACTTTTTTCTTTAGCTCAGAACACGATGACAATGCATTCTTTTAATACTTTTTGCCATCTTTAAGCAGTATTGAATTCATTTTCAGTTAATTTTGTTGTTTGAAAATTTCTTATAATTGCTTTCTTTATTACGCATTTGATCATTTCCTTTCAAGTTGATGGGATAATTCATCAAAAAAATTTTTAAAAAGTATTTATTAATACATAGAATTATCAAGTTTATATGATTCAACAGAAAATTTAAAAACATGGTGTATAAAAAGTTCTTATATCTTGTAATTATTTCAAAATTATTTTGTATGGGGCAGCAGTCTAATTAATTTAAATTGTTCGTATAATTGTGCATCAAGAAATTGATCAATCTCATTTTAAAATTATCTCGTATACGACAGCAGTCTAATTAATTTCGATTACGTCGGATTTAAATTCAAATAGAGGTTTTTATTTGTCTATAGAATTGACTAAAAAGTCTCGTTTATATATTCTGAAGCTTGCATTGAAATTCTCCCTGCAGATGTCTTCGATAAGCTTTCTTTCCACAGATAGGTTGCCAATGTAACGACCGTCTACCAGGGGCAAATGTGAAACTCGCGTCCCAAAATCTCCAGACTTAGTAGTCTATAAAATGAACTACGCTGGCACTGTGAGGCAATGGCGATTCCTTAAATAAATCCCATCAACACCAAGGATATAAAATTCTGTAGTACTGACGGGCATTTACCTTTTTTTGACCCTGAAAATTTTCTGTAACAATTGTTAGAATAAAGAAATCATATTTTTTTGGTTATGTTTATATTAAATCACTTTTATTTTTGTGGTCAATTCAACGTAACTAATATACATTACTTTGTTAGGCAAATTTCGCAATGACCAATTCCAAGAATTAGAGTTTAGGGTCTTTAGTATTTATAAAAAAGCTTGTAACTGACGCAGATGATTTCCAGATAATTAAGTATTGATCTGGGCGAGTAACTAGTTTAATTACATTTTCAGACTGCTCATCTTAATTAAAATACCATGTGTTTTCCACAGAAATATATTAAACGAAAAACTAAAATAAAAATAGTATTCATAAACTAGCGTTTCATGATTAATTTTTTTTCACGAGTCTCGATAACTCACCAATATTTCTTTTTCAGAAATACCTCAAAGCAATCCCATATCTCAAATAGCCAACTCCAGTTTGCATTAATCGGTCACGCGAAACGCTGTTTTACAATTTCCCTCGGCAAAGTGTTTAACAGAAGTGATAAGCGTGGAGAGCCGTGAACCCGACTTCCCCGGGAAAATTCAATATCTGGATACTCGAAACTTCTTCAAGATTAAATGTTTGGCAACTCCTGATTAGTTTGCGCCTCTGGATAGCGTTTGCACATTAATTTTGCACCGCAGACTGCAATTCCGTTTCCATTTGATTATTTGCCATGTTGTCTTCGCGTTTTCGAAATAAACCAAGGAATTTGCTGCGGTAATAAGTTTATTTGGGAAAAGGTATGGGCACTTTTACATCGAACGTAGAAATGTAATTTTCATCCGTGTGCCATAGACTGGAGATCATCGTTTGAAAAATTTCTGTTTGACTTTTGAATATATCATGGGACAGTTTAATATGGATCTAGTTGTCAGGGGTTTATTTCGCGTTGAATTTCTTTATACAATTATTCAAGTAAGGACTAGCTAAAGATCTTATTCTAAAACACGAAGAAAGGAACAGTTAGGAAAATGAAAACTGACTGCATTAACGCCTATATTTTGTAATCTAGTTGCCAATATTTAGACACGAGTATTAAGAATACGGTACTATCTATATTTGTGTAATATTTGTTTTATTGTACAATTTTGTTTCTGGCTATTAAAATAGGCTTAATAAATTTCGATAAAATGGTATTTTTGTTGTTGGTATCATCTAATAGGCTTCAGAAGCATCAGGCAGTATTGTAGGAACTACAGTCTATGGCCTGAACCTTACATTGTTGTTGATAATGCCCCCTAGTTGGAGGTTCCATTCTCGAGGTTCTAATAAGCTATTGGGCTGAAAGGGGCAGCTCCTGTTTTGAATTTGCACCACAAGGGCCGGAGTCCGACTTGGCCAAATGACCGGTCCCGTAATTTTGAACCGAGTCAAGTGACGAGACCAGAACACTTGACCACGCACCCTAGAGGTAAATTTGAGAACTTGGAGGACATTGCAGCCACAACCTATTTTACGTGCCCCGGCCACCATTAGTGAACACGGCGGTGGATTTGCAGCGACGAGCATCGAACCAGAGTCGTTCAGATCAGTGGCCCGCTGCTCTTACTAACTGGGCCACCGCAGCCCCCCCCCACCTACATTGTAGGATAGTACAGTAAGTCCTCGAGTTACGCGGATTCATTGATACGCTGTTGTAATTTTCAACTTTAATACTACGATAATTTCGAAAGAAGTGTTTTAAATAGAAACAAAGGAGAAATTATTGATAAATTTTGATTGAAGATCTCCAACACAAACGCATACCAATATGTCTTGCTGTGATACAAGCGAAAACTAAGTAATTTTGAAAATTTAAAGCTCAAATGATGTGATTATGTCGATGATCGTAAATTTCAACTTACGCGCTTTCTATTTAACGCGGAATGTTCTGGAACGAATTAATCGCGTAAGTCGAGGACTTACTGTATAGCAATGCACGCAAAACTTCAGCGATCAAAAGTAAAAATAAACATCGGAAAGATAATAGATAGTGGGGTCATCTAATAGGGTAATTCAAATTTGTTTCATTGAAAAAATCAATAATAAAAGAATGGTAATCAAATAAAGAAAGATAAGTAATATAAATTTCTACTCAAACTCAAAATTACGTGCAAAATAAGGAATTTTAGTATAGATCGATCACAAACAATTGATATGAAAGCAGTTGGTTCTCCTTTGGCGAAACTTCTCTGGTAGTCATAAAAATTTTGAAAAAAAAGCAATTATTAAATTTCAGTATTTTGAGATTCATCCGAGTTATATCTTAACATTAAATCAGTAATAAGTAATTTAAATGCCATGATAATCGATGCGAAATAAAATTATAATCTTAAAATACATATTTAAGATAGGATCACTCTTTGTTATGAGTTGTTGGCTCATTTCTGTCAATTTTCATCATCACATGAAAATCTAAACTTCGGAAAAGTTAGTGTTGCATGAATAAAGCAATCTGTTGCTCATTATCCATAGGTTTATATTATCATTATATAAGCACATTTAACACTTCAGCGGGCACGCCCGTGTACAAAGTGCAACATTTTCGTAATTTTGAAGGGTTTGTTTTTTACAAGTAAGGTTTGAATGTTCTAAGCAGTTTCTATTTATCGCTACACCCTTTCTAATGCAGGTCTGATTTTCTGACCCTTGTATTCCTTTCCATTCATTGTTAGTCGTGATTTAATCGTGGTAAACCAGCGATTATACTGGATTACAATACGACAGAAGCAGGAGTTGATGTAGTCAATCAAATATACAGCTATTACACGGTATCCTGCATATCACGAAGATGGAAAATCTCATTTTTTTAGGTTTTTGGACATAATAGGAATCAATCCGCAAGTTGTCCTTAGATCCAATAAACCGGACAGTTTTGAAATAAGGCGATTATATTTGCATTCTTTGGCCTTTAATTATAAATATATCTCAATATTATTAACATGTTATATCTTGTTATAAAACGTAAAATTATTATTTTCAATTTGAAAAAAAAAAGTTTATCACAAAAGGAATAATCAATGTTGAAAGAGACAATGCACTTAGTAACACGCGCGCCTGCTGGTGTTCAAAAATTGGCGCGCCTTCTGAAGAGTTAACGATTCTATGTTTTCGCTGTACGAAATAGTTAGTGAACTCGAAGCCAGGACCTGACTTTCCTATCCAATAATGTTTATCCTATCGCTAAAGTATAATTTCTTGCAAGTCCACTCAGAGAAACTTGAGCTGGAGGGCGTTGCCCAAGCGATGCAACTCCTAACAAATTTCTCTGTTAGTCGTGCTGGTAACTAAATGTTTCAGTTTATGTTCAGGAATTTAGATACATCAGTGATTTGTTCCCGCTCAGACTTAAAACATAATTTTTCAAAGCGTATTTACGATGATATGACTAGATCTCAGTTTACTGTGCAGTTAATGGTCCATTTTTTTCGAATTTATTTAACACGTGAAATATATCCCAGTCTGGATCAAAACAATTTGCCGTTAAATATCCTCCCATTTTTGGTGTGATTTTTAAGGACACTCACAGGCTCTAAAAGCCTTCGTAAGCAACTAACAGGTTTGATGCTGGTTCATGGTTTCATCAGCTCAAGGTAGCAGAGATTTAGGTTTATCGCAGATTTGTTTGTGCTAGAATAGTGGTTCCCAGCCCGTAGAGGTCTGCGGACCACTCCCCCACTGACTTGAGGGGGGGGACATTCACGCGGGGTATGGGGGTATAGAATATCCCTCAGGCAAAAGGGATACAGTATTAACGTACTCACATTCTAACGTATCATTTTTTAATAATAAAATAATTATGTTAAACTTTTAAGAAATTTTAATTTAACATCTGATAGTCATCGGATATATTCGGCCCATCTAGTTCAATGACCATTGCTATAAAAATCCTCATTTATTTGGCAACTTTTTTATATTTTGTGCTGGACCACTCCCGAGGCTCTCGCAGACCACCGGTTGGGAACCACTGTGAAATTGCAGCCCGCCAAGAAGAAAAACTTTAAAAAAAAATTATTCATTTTCCCCATCCGATTCTGTGTTACACTTTTTAATTCACCGATATAATACTATGCAATTTTCCAGTCTTTAAAAACCTCCGATATGGACCTATTAAAAACTTTTTTTTGGTGTTAGGGAAGGGGAATTAGTGTTAAGGAAACTTGTCTTAGCATTATATTTTTACTGGCAGGGAATAATGCTTTTTATAGAAATATTCCCTACTCGTAGTAAAAGTTAAGTCAAATAAAAAATATATTAAATTGATATCCATCTGTTAAAATTTCAGGTCCACCCAAAAGCGCATTTGATTTTTGCGTACTTTTTCTTTGCAATGGTCTTCAACAAATAAAGGAAAATAACACATACGTTTTCTAAACATCTTGCCTTTTGCAACTGTTTGAAACGCAAACATGTATATCACACTTCATTAATCCTTCTGTTATGCTTCGGTTAAGCATATTCTGATGCGTAATAACATCCTATTCTTTTAAAATATATGCATCTGAATGAGACGTCTGAAAGAATTGAAAACCACGTGTCATAAACAGACGTTCTGCATCGAAATCCCTGAGGGCATTTGCGCAGAAAAGATGTCAAAAACCGTTTTTGAAAGCAACAGCTATTGTGTGGATGCTTTCAGTATTTCACTTTTAAATATAATTTTTATTCTGTTCATTCTTCGGTGATAAATTCATAAAGAATATAGAGTCAATACACTGAAAGAGAGAAATAACAATTTCTATATATAAAAATTTATAGGATAATTTAATATTTGTCTAGAGAATAGTATTCGGAAAATTCATTTTCTTAAATAATATAAATTCCTGCTTCAAGAATTGAATACAGGAAATAAATGTTTACATACTTCTTTCGCATTGAAAATCCCTTTTAAATTAACTCCCTTTTAAATTAACTGAGTAATGAATGATATTGTCATATCTATAACTACACTGGTGTTATAAATTAAGAGAATTTGTACGCATTTTATCGAATTTCTGAAAATCTAATGCACAGATTTTAAGTAAATTTAGTATGGATAGGCAGTTATATAGGACAAACTAGCTGAATACCCGTGCTTCGCTGCAGAGTACATTCAAATTAAATACAACGGTTAATGCATGCAATTAATCTCCCAATATATATATATATATATATAAATCGTATCGGATATTTTATAGATAAAATAATGTAGAAGATATTCAAATTAAATCTAATAGAACATACAAAAGAATATAGTACAGTTTGAGGAACATTTCTTTTACTGTATTTTAATATTTTTTTGGATAATGTTCAATCGTCTGTCGCATTAGCCAGAAAAAAATTTTTTTTTGTCTATTTCGTTGTTATGCACGTGGCGCAAAATTAGATTAAAGTATCATAAAAAGAAAAGAAACCACGTGATCAGCATTTAATAAATTAAGTTCTAAAAATTAATCTTTAAAAGTTCACTAAAAATCAGATAAAGGATGTAAAGATTAAAAAAAGATTAAGATTTCATTTTAAAGGAATTTTGATGATCTTTCTCGTGATATAAATTGTAAAACCCCCAGATTATTATTTTAAAGGCAGAGTTTTAAAAAGTTACAAAAACAGCTTCAAAATTCAATTTTAAAAAATCTAAGAAGAATTTTTCTAAAAGCTTCCTTAGTGCACCCCTACACTATAAGAAGAATCGCCATGCAAAATTTCAGCCCTTTGGGTCCAGCGGTTTGGTCTGTGCGTAATCAGTCAGTCAGTCAGTTATATATATACAGTTTATATATATACAGATTATACCATACAACAGTCGTGGTACGACTCGTGATCGTCAGTTACTCTCATCAGCGCAGGAATGTCCAAAACCCACATTGCAATATCGAACAAAATGACTCGAATATCAGGTATGGTCTCCTCTCACAGTCATGTAGCTCTAAAAGCACGATGCCATATTGGAAACGAGTCAGTTGATGAGTCCTTGTGGCAATAGGTCCCACTCCTTCAGCAACGCTGTTTTCAGCTCCTGGGTTGTTGTCGGAGGGAGATAGCTGGCTGCAATTGTCTTCCCAAGAGAGCCCCAGACATTTTCAATAGGGTTTAGGTCTGGAGATTTGGCTAATCAATATATCCGGCGAATATCCTCACTTTCAAGATAATCATCGACCAGGTAAGCCCTCTGTAGAAGAGCATTGTTGTCCATAAAAATGAACTGAGAGCCAACTGCGTCCCTGAAAAGTCGAATTTCGGGCTGTAAAATCTTATCCCTATACCTCTCATCAGTCAGGGAGCTTCTGTCAGACACATGTAGATGTGTGCGGCCGTCCACATGTTGCTTATATAGATGCTGCTGAATCTCCCACAAAAATTTGTACTCAAAATAATTAAACATAACAAAACTGACTAATAGTGGTACATCTATTATCCGAGATTAAAAAGTTGCACGATGTTTGACAACCCCGAGCTTATAGCCATTAATAACGCATTTTTTATGGAATTATTATAACGGTGGAATCAACACCCTAGGCCTCTAGGCAGGAAGATCTGATATTCTGATTTGCCCTCCTTGATGGATGTTGATCTCATTGATGAAAGGGCTAAAATGTTTCAACACGGCGTCCATAGGCTTCATAAATTTGTTCAATAAATTTGAGATCTAGCGAGTTTGCAGGGCAATCCAATTGACCAATTATAGAGTATACAGCAATTCGATAAGCTGGAAAAGGTCGAGAATAACAGTACATTTATGCCGAAGAGAAAATCTCAAAATCCTTACTTGTGGATGTTTGACCCTAACTATGTTCCATGAGCCGGCTAGAGAATGTCTGTAGTAGATACGTATGTTGGTCGATTTCGGTTCGATTTTCGGTTGGTCGATTTCGGCGTATGATTTCGGCTTTCACAATGAAACAACCACCATGAAAACTAGATCATTTATGAGAGGTCAGGGAATGTTGCCTGTTCCCGGTCCTTTCTTTATAAAAGCCCATTGAGAATTTACAAACTATATTTTGATTCATCAGTGAATTAAGTTCCTGTCAGGCTATTTTGGCGATGTAAGAAACTTGAATGTAGCGATTGAGCTTAAATTGAGCGATTTTACCCGACAGATAAAGAAACCCCAAGCTAGTCAATCCAACGTTTGGGTTGACTAGGTCTCTTTCAGTAACTCACCGATGATACCAGCATACCAACGGCTCACTTGGCTGATTATCATCTAAGGGATATCTTTGAGTTTAAGTTTTATAGTTTATACCCAAATGCTTGCTGTGTCTTAGATATAACAAAATATGCAAGTTCTGGCACACGTGTTTAACTTATTCGTTTCAGTTCTTCTTATTGAATATACTGCATGTTTATAGATGAACAGGCAGGTATTTTTCAAATTAGGAAAAACAAAGTTTCATTGATTTTTTGATAAATTACTCTGTTATGCATAATATACCAAGTTTGTATCAGTGTATTTTTCTCACGAGTAAAACATGGTTATTATTTGTTATTCGTTCATTCACGTTCATAAATATGATTCATTCATATGATTCATCAATATATATTTATTCTCAGCAAATCTGTTTACCATCTTTTTCGAAAAACATGCATTTTCCATTCACAGACGAATAGAATCTCCTCAAATTAGTTTGTTATTCAAATATCTCATCTCGTGCAGATTGTTTTCAAATCTGCAAAATAGGCGACAAATTTGTCTATTCACTCTAAACAATTGCCCGAACAAACAATCTACCGCACGAAGATAACTTTCTTGCGTTCCTCATACTTTAATAAGCATTCTTTTATCAAATTACAGCACAATGCATTTGTATGTTTACTCTATTCATTAAACTTTCGGCAACGACAAATGATTTCGGTTCTGCATGAATATTTGATGGTGATGAGCACATCGCGTTACATTTCTCCCATTAATCCCCTCCCTCCAAACAAATAAACTCCAAACAGTTACCATGGGCACGTATCTCCGGCAGAAACTTTCAAAAATATCATTGTTTCCTTATTTCCTTGCGCAAAACAATGTCCGAGGCGCTTACATAAAGCCTCATACATATTGATGAAGCCGGGCGAGCTTATGTGTAGATGCTTTTTTGCATCTTTTCGATGTAAATGAACTAAGAAATGGTAAACTAGTCAATACTAAAGCTATTATAATAAAAGAAAAGGAATATGTTAAGCATTCAGCTCTTAAATCATTGCTTATGGTATTTTTAGTTCGCTAATAGATACGGCATATGATTTAATTGGTTGACTTTATTTAAACTATTCGTAACGTTATAAATTTGTGTTTATTATAGAATGAGAATACGCGGGAGTCCCGTGAATCAACTGATGTCCACGAAAACCGTTAAACATGGGTAATCTAAAATACCATTAAAATGTATAGTCAGAAGTTTTAAATAAAATTCATCTAGTAATTAAGGTTTTAACACTGACTTATTCCGCTCTTCATTGATTGGATAGTTTTGGAGCGTTGTGGTCATATTTTGCAATACGAGGGCTTAATTTTTGGAGCTTACCAGCCAATCTGAAATGGCTCCTTGCATACAGCATATAAGATTTTGCTGTTATTTTTCGATTTTAGAATTTCAAAACTAAACTTTTGAGGCGTGGAATAAGAAAACAAATGAGACTTCGTTGCATTCTATCGAAATTTAATTTGATAGAATGTCAACTTCGATATTATGAGACCTGATGCGTAGCGCTGGCAAAACCGCTATTTCCACGGCAGTAGATGTTTGGAAACAAATATGGTGGACCTTCAAGATGAATATTGATATATTCTTGATAAAAAAAACAGTATCATTGGTATAACGTATAAACAGTCATGAAAATATGAACAGGTTAAAATGCTGTGTCGTTGGGCTCAGAAAGGGAGGAGATTATGTCAGGAATGGAATTCGTAAACCAAAAAGAGTCTCATATTTCGTCGGGAGAATTCAGTTGGTAGAACAACGATCTCTAGGTTATGAGACATCAGTTCGAATCAATTCCTAGTGGGAGGCGCTAAGAAAGAGAGGAGATTGTGTCAGGAATTGAATCCGTAAACCAAAAAGAGTCTCATATTTCGTCGGGACAATTCAGTTGGTAGAACAACGATCTCTAGGTTATGAGACATCAGTTCGAATCAAGTCCTTGTGGGAGGCGCTGAGAAAGGGAGGAGATTGTGTCAGGAATGTAATTCGTAAACCAAAAAGAGTCATATTTCGTCGAGATAATTAAGTTGGTAGAACAACGATCTCTAGCTTATGAGACACCAGTTCGAATCAAGGTCTTGGCGGGTGGCTGTTTCTAAACTCTTTAATTGTGAGTTGTTGAATGTTTTGTACTAGAATCATGTCTTATTTTGAGAATTTTGCAATCTTCCGTTCAATTTGTTTGATTTTCTACTTCGCTTTTCATTTAACTGATATAAATATTGTTTTAAAAACACTTAACGTCTTTTAGTGTTCTTCTTATAATCAAGAATCTTAATAAATTCCATGTTAGTGTTCTATAAGGAATTTATATTTAATTACTGAAATCAGGGAAGCCAAAGTATTTACCAGGCTATACCTCTGAAGTGATTACAGCTCATAAAAAATAGGTTTAATTTCTTTGTTTTGTTTTTAAATGTATTTGCCTTTAAATATTCTTCCAAATTCAAATTCATTTCATTATCCAAATTCAAATTCAAATTCATTATTCAAATATTTAAAGATTTGAATTATGTATGTATAAGTTAGATACTGGGTATGCTGAATTTTATACATACATAATTCAAATCTTATTTAAATTTTCGATCGGATTATGAGAAATCTTGAACGGTAGTAATATATCACCGTTTGTTTTATACTTCCCTGACCTCAAGTCTTCCACAATATTTGGAATTTTACAATGTTTCCATTAGTTAGTGCATAAGAAAATAATTAAAAAAAATATTTGATGCCTTTTTAAAAAAATAAATACATTAACGACTCTACAGAAAGGAGATTACAAAGTATTACACCCAATGCTATTTTTAATGTTCTCTAAAGAATAAAGTATTTTTTATTTTTTTTCATGGAACACACCATGGCATTACGTTAATGACCATACCTAACACCTTATAACCATTCGCTCTACTTGCATTAATGTTAATATTGAGACACTGTGGTTGTTAAAGTAATTAAATACAACATCGCGTCCGCTAATGTTTTCTAGAGGAAATTGTTAGTCCTTCGGGGGTCTGAGGTACTATTAAGTAGTTTTTAAAGCAATTAATTCAGCAAACACGATTTAAGTTATTCATGGATTTTCTTAAACTATTAAGAGCAAATTTTTGTTCCCAAAGGATAAGTTCAAATTTGAGATCCAAATTCAACTTAAAAGAAGTCTAGAAATATATTGTATTACAAGTAATCATCACCCATAAGGGAAAATTTTACTATTTCTGGCACACTGGTATTCGGTATTTGTGATTTTTAAGCATCAGAAATAATGTAAAGTGTTGTACTGGGAATTTTAAGATTTGCATTAACATTAAACGGCAGACTGTTTTATTTTCGATACGTACCTTTGTAACTTAAGGATTAAAGATTTCATCTTTAACGAAATTTTGAATGTATTTCTTTGAATTCACGTTTACTGTAAAGAGATTATTTGTATAATTATTTCTGAAGAATTAATAACACATCCATTTTTTTTATAATGCTTGGACCTCATATATTGCGTTTTTCTTTCAATCGTGCTAAGAGAACATGGGGTACTTTCATTTGATGTAATAGATAAAATTCCTTAAAATTTACTCGTCGCATGTCGACGCAAAAAAATTGCTTCGGTACTCGACCTTTGCTCAGTACTCGTCGCATTTTGACGCAAAAAATTGCTTCGGTACTCGTTGCATTTCGACGCAAAAAAAATAATTCGGTACTCGACCTTTGCTCAGTGCTCGTCGCATTTCGACGTAAAAAAATTTCTTCGGTACTCGACCATTACTCGGTACTCGTCGCATTTCGACGCAAAAAATTTCTTCGGTACTCGATCTTTCCTCGGTACTCGTCGCATGTCGATTCCCTCTTTCGAACGGGAAATTCCATACCCCTTTGTAAAATCGGCCATTAAGGGGTTTATATATATATATATATATATATATGTGTGTGTGTGTGTGTGTGTAAGTTTGTATGTATGTGTATATATATATATATATATGTAATAATAACGCCCCACTAATATTAATTGTCCTATATCTAACGCGTATCCTAAATTTTTCTCAATAAAGCCCAGCCCTATTTCAAGAACGAAATCGAAATGACCTAATGTTCTTTCTAACGCATGCGCGGGAAAGTTATTTTTAGACTTCCGTGATCTCGATCCCCCTTCTAAGAAATACCACATGATCGGGGTCAACCAATTAAAATAATTCTAAGCCTAGCGGAAAAATCAGAAGTTACTCAGCATAAAAAGGTGAGATGGAGCATTTTCGCGCTCTCTACTTCTTTGGCGCTGTTTCATTACTTCCTTGCTCGCTGTCCTCGTACTGCTCCAAAATATATTAGGATGTAATCGTATTCGATATTCAAGCCTGGGCAGCTATGGCCTGTCCGTTGACGTTATTGTAAAATATCATGTCGTCAGCTTGTGCCAATTCATTCAACTATGTATAGCTGTGTATCTTCTCTGATGTCTTGAAGTTTGCTTCCATGGAATAAAATATTTCAAGTGTTCATCGTGTTCCTGTTCTTTCCTCAAGTGTTTATGTGGGAATCCATCTCCTATACCGGTCTATTAGAAGTATGTGTATATATATATATATATGTATGTATGTATGTATGTATGTGTATATATATATACCGGGTGCGTCATAAATTCGTGCAAATTTCAAAAATTCATAATAAAAGAAATAATGCTCGGAAAATTTTTCTGTTTGCGCCAATATGATCAGAGTGGTTTTGGATTTTTTTCCATGTAAAAAAAAAGAAAAAAAAGGTTCCAAGGGCGCTCACACAGAAAGAGGGCGCTCACACGTCATACTGAGACGTTTTATGCAAATCAGGCAAACACAAACAGAAAATCAAACATATCACAATAACATGAGACTGCATTTATTTTAAAGTAATAGATGTTCAACATTACCACCAGCACAAGGTAATAGGCAAGTGAGGCGCGTCACTACGCCCATTACAGCGGAGTGTAGCATGTCTCCATCGATGGCAGCGACTGTCTGTCGAATGGCATTTTTCAGATCCACCAAATTGGTTGGGGAACCCCGGTACACACGAGACTTTAAGTATCTCCACAACCAAAAATCCGCCGGGTTCAAGTCTGGTGATCGTGAGGGCCACTGAACCTTACAACCTCGACTTATCACTCGGTCTTCAGTGAAAGATTCCAACAGGAACGTCTTGACATCACGTAAAATGTGGGGTGGCTCACCATCTTGCATGAATGTGACAACAGGTAACGCATGTCTTTCCTGCAATGCAGGCTTAACGTGGTCACGCAAAAGCGTAAAATACCGTGCTGCAGTGACTGTACAGGTTTTCCACCCGAATACAGGACAAGGCTCTTCAAAAAAGAAAGGGCCCAGAATAAAAGACGCGGTGAAACCGCACCAAACAGTCACACGAGGAGAATGTAGTGGCCGGTTCAGATACTCACGAGGGTTTGAAGTCGCCCAGATACGACTGTTTTGCGTATTAACGTCACCATGCAGTGAAAAGTGGGCTTCATCCGTCCACATGACATTCAGCAACCATTGTGGGTTACTTTCCATTTGTGCCAGAGCCCATGTAGCAAAGATTTGTCTTGCATATGTATCTGCCGGTAATAACTGGTGAAGTGCATGAATTGTGTACGGATGTAGATTCAACATTCCGTGCAGAATACGTCGAATCGGCGGTTCCGGAATCCCCGTTCTTCTCCCAGCTTCACGAGCACTGCTACTTTATTATGAATTTTTGAAGTTTGCACGAATTTATGACACACCCGGTAAATGACACACCCGGTAATTTATGACACACCGCGTCTTAATTTATGACATACACATGTATGTGTGTATGTATTACCACTCTGGCTACGTCAATAATGTCGTGTTGCATCTCCTCTACAAAGTTACAGTATTCGTACGTAAAGTAACCGATTTTCGTTATATATATATATATATATATATATATATATATATATATATATATATATATTCATTCATTCTTGGGCCCGTATTCTTAAGATACATGCTATCCCACCCTGTAAGGAAAAGGTTAATAGAAAAATCCCTCCTACTCCCATGAAAAGTTTCCGGCGACATAGTCATAAATTTACCTCCACAATGTAAAATATTCTAACATTCCTGAGTTACAGCAATAACAATACGTAGAAATATATTGATATGCAAGTCTACATTCAATTATACGGAATTCCATGTTTCTTTTGTCGGATTTCAGTGCTAAGCTGATCTCGTCTCAGGAAGAGTTTCCTGTACATTGGAATTTTAAAAAAATATTAAAAATCCCTACAATCCAGACATGTATTCAAACATAGGAGAGGAACTTTTAGTTTATAGAAATTCCGAGGGACCATATCAGTTAATTTGATCTCAAAATTAGTTTTCTGTCCCCGCCACATTAATTTCCTTTTGCATGCATTAACGTAATAATAAACGTTAGTTCTGGCAAAACCTTCATTTCGACGGTGTCAACGTTATGGAGGTTATGAGTGAGCTCCACGTCGCGGCCGTGTTTAATTTGCTCTTCAGAATATTCAAATGCGTGGCGTTTATCTCCTAAGAAACGTGAAACACGTGTCGTAGAATTGTATTTTTATGCTAATATCATTATTAGGAGGTTCTAATTCCACCGTGTCACGGAATTCATGTAAAAAATTTACAAATGCGCACTGGGTAACCTTAAATAACATCTACATTACTTTGAATGTTTCGTATCTTTCTATATTAATAACCTTTCCATGATTTATTATGAACTAGTTTTAGCATGATTTCTTTTAGGCAGCTTTGGGGTTAGCAAATACAGGCTGATAAAACGATTGCATGAAAGCTTAAACGGCAAGATTTTGGGAAGCTCTAATTCCACTCTATATTAATAACCTCTTTCATGATTTATTATGAACTAGTTTCAGCATGATTTCTATTAGGCAGCTTTGAGGTTAGTAAATACAGGCTGATAAAACGATTGTATGAAAGCTTAAACGGCAAGATTTTGGGAAGCTCTATTCCACTCTATATTAATAACCTTTTCTATGATTTATTATGAACTAGTTTTAGCATGATTTCTATTAGGCAGCTTTGGGGTTAGCAAATACAGGCTGATAAAACGATTGCATGAAAGCTTAAACGGTAGGATTTTGGGAAACTCTAATTCCACTCCGTTTTGGAATGCATGTAAAAATTAAAAAAGCGCACTGAATAACTTTAAATAACATCTACATTTTTTGAGTGTTTTATATTTTATATTAACCACTTCCTTCTCGCTCCCCTCAAAATTACGGGTTGAGGTTTCGCCTTCTAACTGTCGTGCCCGTCATACTTCCGGGTTGTTAAGTGTTTAAAAGTAACGAACCAAAAAGATTAAAACAATCTATTTCATTTACCCTGAAAAGTTTTTATTTCTTATTTTACATACCAGATGGCAGCACCAGACTATTTAAAATGTAATTGGGGATGGTGTGTTTTAAAACTAGATGTGGCAGATCAAGAAATAAATGAAATCCCCCGGAAAAAGTGTTCTTGAAACCACCCCCCAAGTCACCAGTCTCGCAATAGTCACAACAATGCAAAAAATTGGATTATTGTATTTATTTTTCCGTATTTGCAGTTGAACAAATAAAAATAATTAAATTCTTACTAGTTATTGTTTAGTTATGTTAATAACCAGTTAAGTAAAAACAAATTCAAAAAGTTTTGACCATGTAGGATTTTTATTAAATGCGTTATTTGAATAAAAGCGAAAAGTTAGAAGATGCAAAGTTAATGCCAAAATTGTTTCGCGGGCCCCTGGTGATGGCTACACGGACCCCCAGGTATCCACGGACCACAGTTTAAGAACCTATGCTTTAGAAGATCCAAAAATGCGCCTTGTATTTCATCGGGAATACTAATCACGCCTAGAGAAGTAGAGAATAGGTTTCGTACAAGTGCACCTTCTTCACCTTTGAGCTCGGGGAAGTACTAATCATGCCTAGAGAAGTAGAGAATGGGTTTCGTACAAGTGCAGCTTCTTCACCTTTGAGCTCGGGGAAATACTAATCACGCCTAGAGAAGTAGAGAATGGGTTTCGTACAAGTGCAGCTTCTTCACCTTTGAGCTCGGGGAAATACCATTGAAACTCTTTTTTTCCAGAGATTGATGAAGGTGCCTTGTTATATCCGACTCTAGATGTCCATCGAGTTCGTCAGATTCCTCGACAACACTGGACGATTTTTTCAAACGTGACAATGTTTCCTTGGTTTTACTTTTCGACGCCAGGTCCTCAATGTCGGGACAAAAGCCATCAGACGGGAACTTATGGCACATCATGCTCAAGTTTGATTTCTAAAGAAATATCCAAGGTTAACCATGAAATGTAATGTGCATATTGTACCGATTCCATCGTATGGTCAGTGAAAGACAGTTAAATCAATTTTGCCCCTAATACTGAAATTGCTCTGGATAAATCATGTCCCAAAGTCGATGGGGATTTTCTTCGAATTCGGGAATCTTTGCTTTGATTTCGGACTTTTTTAAAGTCCTGTCTAGCCATCGCGTAGCCAAAGACTGCTGCAGCACGTCAAAGGTCATTTAACCAATTGACCAACAAAACAAAGAATATCAAATACAAATTCCGAAAATTTCGCCAAAACTTTTAAGTGTACTAGTTAGTCAGAAGGAGTCTTGAGGATAAATTTTAAAACCTCATCCCAATTTATAATGCTGCGAAATTCTCCATATTTTTTTAACTGAAATTTTTTTTTCAGAAAGAAGGGATAAAAATTTATTCTTGATTATTTAAGAATAATTCGTCACATTTTATTTTGTATAATTCAATAAAATCGAAATATGTAAAAGAATAAATTAATTATCGTTTTGTAATATCAAGTAATATATTGCTTGAATGTGAACACCGATTATACGATAAAAACTTACACGTATTTTCTTTTTAATTTATTACGTCATAGCCCTTAATATACGAGAGATCAGACAATTCCATTTCCGAAAGCACGGTATACTTATATAATTATTTTAAGCGGAATTGCTGTTGTATTTATGAAATCCCTGTTGGTGTAATACTGAAATTCAGTTGCTCTTTCTTTGTATTATAGCATAGTTTTTGCATTCTTTCTGATCTTAATTTCAAATTACTTATTGGCAATGAACTAGTTTATATTTTTCTATAAGTCAAAAATTCAACGTGTTTTGCAAAATGCAGTATTCATTTACAAAATATAATATTTCACTTATTTATAGCTTTAAGTATCATGTTACATAAATCCAAATTAACATCGTAGCATTTTTAAGTTTCCTATTACGCAAATCAATATCATCGTTAATGGGTTTTCGATTTTCATTTACGAGTAAAATTAAAAGTCCTATAGAACAACCCAACTTATATAACCGGTATATGCATATACAGTGGAATCTCGATCCATCGTTTTTCCGTATGTGTCGTTCATTTTATCCAGTCCCAAAGATCATATTGCTTTGTTATGTTTCCGCATCTATCGTTTTCCCGCATTTATCGTTCATTTCAATCGGTTCCTTGAAAAACGATAGATCGAGATTCCACTGTATATGCTTTCAAGTATATAGAGAAGCCCTTTCAAGTATATAGGGGTGCAAATTTGTACAGCCAAAATATTTACTTTCAAAATACATATTTGAAATTTAAAAAGGTTTCCAATTTTCAAACGGCTGAAAGACAGCTTTCGGGAATGTGTTGGTAATTTTGATTAAGTGATAAATAAGTACCTTCTTTTATTACTCTTAGATAAAAAATAATAGCAATATAATTATAGTTCATAGCGTTTTTATTGGAAAGATCTGCCTCCTATGTTTCTCGTGTCTCGAAAAAATAAATTAGTAGTTTCTCTGTAAAAATAAGTGGTAGCTGTTTGATTTTTTTTCCCGACGTGAGACTTAAGGAAAATAAATAATAATAATAATAAAAACATTTTGCTCGAAAACTTTTTTTTATTGTAATTTTTTCCTTCGACAGATTTTTAAGGGTATTGGAGGGATGACATTATGTGTATTTTAACATCTGCAATTTCAGTCATGCCATGATTAGAAAACATGGAACAAAAAATACGTACATTATTAAAAAAAACATGGAAATTTTTGCATTATTAAAATTGTACATTATAATTGTACATTATTAAAAAAAACATTATAATTGTAAATTATTAAAAAAAACATGGAGAGTTTTACATACTGTTTTGAATTTGAAATTAATTTTGTGCCATATTTTTCATCTTTCATTTTCCGCTTTTATTTAAAAAAAAAACTCATAAATTTTATGTATCTTAGTATTTCAATTTTGTCTATGAATTACGCATATTATCTATAGCACTGGTGAGCAAATTTTTTTTCCGACAGCCACTCACTTTCTTTAAGTAAAAAATCTCTCGACCCCCAATGGAAATTTCTTGGTAGAAGTAATTAAAAAAAAGTTTGGAAAATGTTAAGAGAAAGAAATAAGCAAATTTCGACAACCTAATTTCGAAAATCGATTAACTGTAGATTTTGGGTATATACCTATATATATTTCAGCAAAATAACAATAAGAAAATATCTTGGTCACATTTTACCCTTGTTCTTCCGCTAAATTCAGCGCGACTTGAAATTTATAGTTAAAAATTAATATATATTTACATTTCATTTAGGTAAAAATTGACGATCATTAAAGTGAAAAAAAAAGAGCAGAATTTCAGAATTTCCAGAAATCCTTACCGCAACAGAATTAGAGTCCAATTTTGCTATTTATTTAGCATAACAAATTGTAAATTTGGCTGTTCAAGGTACTTAAATTTGAATATATTGCGATTATCAGCACTAAGGGGCTATTGCTATGACTTTGACAGGATTGCATTTTTCGAGCCCGCCAAAATTTCCAGGCGACTTTTTTTTTTAAAGTGGAAAAAAAGTAATGAATTTTATCAGTAACTCCTTCGTGCGTCTTTAAAATCTTGAACAGACTTATAACGTAGGATTACGTTCCTCAATAACGGTCCTTCGGAGAGAAAAAATTGTCCTGCTTCGCGAGTTATAATTTTGGCAGTGCACCAAACCCAGTAGCAGTAAACAGTTAAACAGAAAAGTACCAAAATGCGTTTAAAAAAAAAAGAAAGAAAATAAAAAGAGGTAAGCAAACGATAAGTAACCCTACGTTAATCACACGCGGTAGTTTCGTTAGAGGAAACTACCTGAAAGATTTTTTTTATACTTCGCGTTTCCCATTTTTATTTTCAAATATCCCTAATTTAACCAGACACCAGTTTAATCTTGTAAATTTTATGTTGCAAAAATAACACAAAGAAGTTCATATAAGAAACAAAATCCCATTGCCTAATGTTTGAAATGCATGTATTTAATATCTTTATATTTATAACTACATCTTTTTTCAAACACACAAAACATACAATTCCTTTATGATAAGGTATATTGTTTGAAGTGAAATAATCTTTTGACTTTTAGATTTTACGTTAAAATATGTACATGGAATAATATTTGTATTCTTAAAATATAAGAATTATTTTTAAAGAGGTCGTAAATGCGATTCTTTCTCCCCAAAATTAATGCTCTTAGAAATAAGAAGTAAGCCATAAACAAAGAAACTGCAATTTGATTCTTTGTTTATTTCCAAAAATGATATTTGTTCATCTGAAGTATTGCTGATATTTTTTTTGACTTCTTTATGTCTCCGGTTTTTCATCCTAGCGTTGTGCTATAACAAATAATAAAACGTTTTATTTCAGCATGATGTAAGTTATGGGAAACATGTTTTGATTTCTCGTTTTGTTTCCCTTGTATACTCCAAAACGTTGTCGTAATAAATCAAAAAAAAATTTTAAATCATTCTTATTTTAAATAAAAAAAATAACAATATACGCCCGCGATTTTCATATGAAATTATGTATGCAGCTTCTTCAAATTATGCGTCCAGTCAAGTAACAATTCCACATTCTGCAAGTTAATTCTTCTAAAAATTGCATAGCTTTTACAGATTTAGTCAGAAACGATCTGTACACTACGTTGAAGTCGCGATATTGATTTGTTGAATAACTGTAATTTAGCACACGTTGCTTGTACACGAAACATATTCAGTTCATCCGAAGTAACTTTTACCTTTTAGTTACGTATTAATCAATGTGTACCTCCTTTTCAAATTCTGGGATCGTAAGGCGAGTTCAAAATTACTTTTCTATGTAATGTTCATTCTCAAGAAAGTAGTAAATTCCTTCCTTACCCGCGTGCATTGTCTACCTTTTCAAAGTTTCAAAAATTCCGATATTAAAGTCGAAGTGTATTAGTTGTTGGAAACTTACTCTTTGGAAATATTTGAAATATCTGATAAATGCTTCAGTGCCCGCGGATTAAGTATGTTCCAGATATATGTGTGATGTTTGGCAAATAAATTGTCATTAGTACTAACCTGACAGTAATACAGTAGAGTCCCGATAATCCGAACTTCGGTAATCCGAAAGTCCGGTTAATCCGAAACGAAAAGTCAAAAAGAACTAAGTTTTCAATAAAACCACAGTGATTCTAAGTACAGTGGACGCTCGTTAATTCGAACTAATCCAAAGGACCCAAAAATCTTGTATTGGAGTTAATGTTAAAAATATCTCATTAATTCGAACTAAATTTTTATCACTTCGGTTAATTCGAACTAAAAATTTGACCAAAAAAAAATCTTTTTCCTCGTTTAATGGAGAAAATACACACTGTATTTATTATTTTGTGTGTCAAAATTTCTTTTCTGTGTAAAGAGGCTTATGCCTGCATTCGTAGACTATTGCATGTCCGCTAAACGTTAGTAGCTATTGTCCTTCTTATTAGTGCTAAATAGAAAAAGCAATTTTCCTTTATTTGGATCGATTTTCTTAGAATTTCAGAAAAACTAGTCTTTATAGATTCTAGGGAGCTGCGTCAGTTATAACTGCAGTGTAGACAAGTTAATGGGGTCTAGTTTTTCTTCCTCATTGTGTGGTGTGATCGTGTAAAAATGCAGGATGTCTACACGTGGAAAGTACAAAACCCTAACTTTGGAGACAAAGGTAGAAATTTTAAAGAAAGTAGAGAATAGCGAATGTAAAACAAAGTTAGCAGCTGACTATGGAATTAAAAAAATTCCTTGTCAACTAATTTGAAAAACAAGGAGTCAATTTTAGATTCATGGGAAAAATCAAAATTTGCTAGAGGAAGGAAACGCATGGGAAATGCGTCGCAAGAAGTTTTAGAAAAAGATCTACTGCTATGGTTCCAGGATGTTAGATCTCGAAATTTTCCGATAAATGGACCCCTAGTGCTGACGAAGGCTGATGAATTGGCAAGTTGAATGGGTATTGAAGATTTTGAATGCAGTGATGGATGGCTTTCTCGATTTAAGTCAAGGCACAATATTTCTTATCAAACTGTATGTGGCTAAAGCTCTGATATAAACGAAGACGTATGCACTAATTTCGGTAGGAAACTGCCACGGCTTTTCTCTACTAACCTGCCGAAATATATTTTTAATGCGGCCATAATGAACAAAGCCATATTGGACTCTATTAAAACTCTGAAATCATTTATTCAGATGGAACCTTCCTCTGAAAATGAATTGAAATGTTTACTTCAAATCGAGAAGCTGGCTGAACAATGTAGGCATCATAAACAGAACCAAACATCCATTTTACAGTTTTCCCCAAAGTGTAATTCATATTTTTAATAAAAGTTTACTTTATACTGCATACCTTCTGCTTTATTTTATGATTAAGGTAAGTCTGTATTGCTTTTTAATATGTTTAACTTCAGATAAAATAGTATAATATATTTTCTGGGGTTATACATACTAGGAGAGTTTCTTCTTCAGTGATACACATTTAAAGTTATATATTTTCTCTTAACATCGGATAATTCGAACTTTTTCCTGAGAACCTTTGAGTTCGAATTAACGAGCGTCCACTGTAATATAAAGTATATTTCTAAAATTTACAAGAAAATTCAAAGTTAGACAATGCACTGAACCAGTGGTTCCCAACCTTTTTCAGCTGGCGACCCACCTTCCCTTATCGGTCCATGGTGGAGTAAAAAACCTTATTTGTATCGTATCCCTTCCTTGTGTATATATAATTTACCATCAAATATTGCATATATATATATATATATATATATATATATATATATATATGCTTTTTGAAGATACAGTTTGATTATTGATAAACAATTTGTGTTCTGATTTGAAAATGGTTGACAAAATATAAGCACTTTGTAGCAAAACAGTTATTTATTTAACAATAGATGTATGTTTGCAATATATGCAACAAGTGGTTTCATACTCACTAACAAGTGTTCCTAGGTGAAGATAAAAACTACAATTATAAAAGTACACAAAGACCATTTTAATTTTTCAGGCAAAAAAAATCATACAGCTTTGATATAATTACTGTTAAGAAAATTGTTATCACAATCTATCAATATGTAAAATTGCTGTTTTTAAGTAAGTTTTGATTTTTCTTATCTTTTTTGATGGTTTATTCGATGGTTTCTGATAGTTTTAGGATCGAGTCGCGACCCACCTGTAACCCTTCCGCGACCCACCGATTGGGAACCCTAATTATTGCTGAACTTCATTGGTTTTGAAAAATCTTTTTTTATTTTTTTTTATTTTTCGAAGAGAAGAATACCTCTCCCTTGAAGCCAAATTACGCCAACCCGTCAGAAAAATGGTGTCCGCTGGGTCGATTCAGACGCGATGTCTCAGTCGAATACCCTCTGCTCGCTGTCACCGTCTGATTCACTTTCACTCTCGTCTGAGACGTTGACAGGTTCTTTCAAAACCATTTCAACAATCTGATGATCGTTTAAAATCCAACTGTCAAGCACTGTGACGTATTGTTAGAACAACTTACACTCTACTGTGTTGTACAAGGCAGCGGTCCGCTCTTTTATCACCCATTTGGTACCGAGATTTGGTTATGTTTAGACAGACCTCATAAAATAAACTGTGTTATCACACGTGATATGTAATATTTATGTAATCACACGTTATTATGTAATTTTATTTTATTTTAAGGAAGATTTTGCTTAATCCGAAAAATTCGTTAATCCGAAAGAGGTCTAGTCCCAATCATTTCGGATTATCGGGAGTCTACTGTATTATCAGGGTTAAAGTTTGAGGCGTTTCTTAAACTGTTCGTTGTACGTTTTTGCTATGAAACTCTTCGCCGAATTTAAAGATGTGCCGATGGAATTATTTAAACATGAAAGTGTAATTATAATACATATCATCGTTTACAATGTAGTCAATGTATATAGCAACATTATTTACATTCTTTTATTATGGAGAGATCAATTCAGTCTTATAGGGATTTTTTTATTTTTTTTCTCAAGAGATCATGAACGCGGGTTATATCTTATTTTAAAAGCACTGTAACGGTTGTTTTTCAATCTCTTAGAACATTTGAGAATTTAGATTAGTGCAAAGGTTTGATTCATATTGAAAAGTCTTTAAAAATCTTATTTTTATTTAAACAAGGATACAATTAGAATGATTATTGAAATATCAAAAAATATTGCCAAATTTTCTTTTAGCAGTATATAACATGTGAAACATGTGTAATATGTATAACATGTGTAACAAATTAAAATACTGTAGTACGTACGACTCAGCAGGGCCCGATTTAGAAAATTCTTGACTATAGGCACAACTCGGGATGGGGGCCCAATAACACTGACGTGGGGGTAAAATTTCCAAAATTGACACCAAAAAAAAATAATCATGAATCATTGTGAAAGTACCATTTTACCAAGAATTGTCTATTTGAAGCGTAGAAGCCTAGAACATTATCAAATAACAAAAAGCAATACAACATATTAACTTCATCATTAAAACACCAATACAAGGCAACCAGAAAACTTATTAATCCCTTATAGACACTATAGCATGTGATGAACTATACATATAACTATACATAGGATGAACCAATCAAATTTGAAAAGATATATAAAAAAATTGCTATTAAAAAAAATTAAAATTTTAAAAAATATGAATTGGGAATGTTTTCTTTTTTTTCTTCTTTTAAAATTAAAATCTTTTTTGGGCCTGGGCCCCCACCCCCCAAGATTCGGGGGCCCCTAGGCTCGGGCCTACCGGGCCTAATGGAAAATCAGGGCCTGCGACTCAGTGCAATGAATTCTTTAAATTTATCGATTTTTTCGAGAGTTCATTTACTGGTACTTACTGAAACTGCAAAAATATGGAGAATATGTTTAGTGAAAGAAGAGTTACATGAACAATTTGCATCTATGTTATTACATAAAAAGGTACATAAAAAATTATATGAAAGACAACCTATATTGTACTTTTAGAGTAGCACTGACATAACAGGTGTTTGTTATTGAACACAGGCTGAGTTATCAAATAGAATATGATAAAGAAAGGCAATTTGAGGAGTTTTAAATATAGCTCAGTTGCGCTACAACATAATTCTCACCCCTGAGTGTTTAAAAAAAATTTAAATTCATGCCTTTAAAAATTTAATTATGTCAGGTTTCCGCGCCAACTTTTTCAAACTTTATTAGATATTATCTATCCTATAACATGTAATTACATTTTATTTTACGCCTGGATCTTGAATGACGTGAAAATGAAAGTCTGCCATTTTTCAAGCATTTACATGCATAAATTATCTAAGAATTTAAATTTTGCTGAGTTGGGGGAATTCTTGTCACTTAGCAGTTGTAACTTACGTTGCTTGTATAATGCTTTGTGTCAATATTAAAGCAATTTTCACGCTCGCAAGAGCAATGGTGACTGATCTTGGGTGGAGAAAAGGTTTTCTTTCTTTCTTATCGTCTCAATTAAATAAGTTCTTTTTTAAAATTTCCTTACAATACTAGATTATTCGGATTTTAAATTTAACTGTGGCATATGAACGGATTTATAAAAATGAAAATAATATGAATTAGACATTAAAAGTAATTTAAAACTATATTTCCGTATAGCTTTCTCCCCCTTCGTTTCCACCTGAAGAGCAACTTTTTAGATAATACCAAACTTTAAGGGACCTTCAACTTCGATTTTCTAAATTTTCAATTTTTACCTTTACATACAAAATGAGAATAATTAATATTTTTTACTACATTGAAGACACTTGTAATTCACGAACAAGTATTTTGGGACCAAATAAGGCCTTTTTAAATTTTTTTAAAAAAATGTTAGCATTTTTCAAAATGATCCATGCGCATTAATTTCCTTCTGATTTCTTCCAAATTTTACAGAATTGTTAATTGATGTGTTTCTAATACTGCGAATATACATTCGCGAAACAGAGAGCGAAGTGTAGGGAAAGCAGTGATTTATTGGTACCGTCGCCGAGAGGAGGTTTTATGGCGTCCTTCTTCCCTTTGATAATTCGTACTCGCTCCGAAGAGCGGTTATGAGACGAATGATCAAAGCGACGAAATACTTCCACGTTGGGGGAAGGGGACTAATCGACACCAAAATGTGCCAAGAGGCGACGGGGGGAGCTTATTCGCGTATGTGTAGTTGTAGCTTAACAAAACTATGGATTATTTCATAAAACCACAAACATTTTCAAAATTTATAGACCGTGAAATGAAGAAAAAAGATGCAAAAACATTTTTAAAAAATAACTGGCAGATTAAGAAAAAAAGTTTATTTATTAAGGCTTCTTATTCATACAAAAAAATGAAATGCAGAGTTATGTTTATTTTATACAGTAAACTTATATTAAATACTTTAGGGTTTTTAAATGACATTGAATGCGCATGGAGAATTTTTTAAAAAAAATTGAAAGTTTGGCCTTATTATGCCACAAAATACTTATTTCTGAATTCTAGTTGTCTTTAGGGTAGTAAAAAATAATATTTATTATTCTATTTTTGTACATAGAGATGAAAATTCAAAATTATAAAACCCGAGGTTGAAAGTACCATGTCGCTTTAACCCTGTTATCTATAACCCATAGATTGTTGGGCTCAGAGGCTCACCCAGGATTTAATCTTGGGGGGAGGGGGGAGTTGAACGGATAAAAATATTTATAATGCAAATTCAATATTCATAATGCAATTTCTATTTCTTTGGGGGGGGGGGCAGGACTCCTTGGCCCACCCACTGGATGCGCCACTGGTTGGGCTAAACTTATTTTAAAAGCATTCAAAGCTGGTTTAATTTTTGTAACAGTAAAACAGGCTCATAACTAGAATTTTGTCTTATGTATTCAAGTGTAGAAATGCTTCACACAGTTTTGTATAATCAGAAGAAAATAACAACTTATGTCACTTAACTAGATTTTCTCGTAATTTAAAGTAAACTAATTTTTTTATCGGCTTTTTAATTCATTATAGATATGCATCACTTGTTTGCAACTTCCATCTCCAGTTAAATTTCAGGAAACCGTGACTGATATACATCTCTTACGAGACGCACATGATTGGAAATGTTCGAAATAACTGAGATACTCTATTATCGTTGGAGTTGAAACATGATCTAGATATTACAAGTGCACTGGGGATATAGAAATCATATTTCTCGATAAATTATTACAAGTCTTAATAAATCTTGTGTTTGCAGTTAATGTATAAAGATTGAGGACTTAACGTTATGTTAGAAAATGCAAATGAATGCACAGATCAGGAATTGAACTCGAGTTGTAGAAAGGTTTGCGATATATTTGCCCGGATACCGTAATATTTCCTTTTCTCACGCTATAACGAAGTACGTTATTTCTCTTCATTCAAGTATTCTTTAATTTGAGCTAACTACCGAAAATTATGTAGAAATGCTACATCAAAAAATGGTTCTCATGCGATACAATATTAAATTGGTCAGGGGTTCGACCCCCGTCCGAGCAGTCTACCCTTTTCCAAATTTTCCCTCCTGCTACTTTTAGCCTCCCTTCGAGGCTTCGCTATCATCTCAATACGTAGTTGTACGACCCTGAAACGGGCCTTTTTTTATTTTCATTTCCTCTCGACTTTTTTTTTTTTTTTTTTTTTTTTTTTTTTTTTTTTTTTTTTTTTTAAACCTTACCTAATCTGATTTAATTGCATAAATTACTTAGTTACTAATTACTCATTAGTTTACTTACTTAAATTAGCTACCTTTTATCTTCTTTGAGCCATACTTAATTACTCTAACTTTAATTATCGCTCTCTCTCCTCCTTTAAGTTTAATAATTAATAGTAATGTACTCTTAGCTTAAAATTTATTCCATCTTTAATTTTAATTTTACTGAGCACACATATCTTGATACCTTTAGCTTGCTTACTGGAGATAAAGTCCAATCGGACCCAGGCACTCCAATTCATAAACAACAACTAGCTCGGACAATATTAAATTTTTCAATGTTGCAGATACTTGTTAATGTGTATAACAGTTTATGTCTTTCTTTGTGAACCGAAACTATGTACTGATCAGATTTTTCCATCTTTGATTACGTGTTATATATACAGTAAAACCTCGTTTATCAGGACTAACTGGGACCATACGCAATCCGGATAATCCAGGTAATATGGGTAATAAGCAAAACAGAATCCTTAACTTAGCAGACTTACCGTTTATTACTATAAAAAAACTATTTTTTGTAACAAAATTTGATAGTATTGTTTACAAGACATTAAAAATATATAAAAATAACTTTTCGCATCATTTCTTAACAAATAATTGGTAAGTCGAGTAAAGGTTTCTTATACTCAACAAAATCATTTTATTACCAAAAGTTACGGTACAATCTATGCAGGAACTATACATTGAATCAAACTAAAAAGCGAATATTTGGCGTACATTTTGTTACGTTCTTGCGATCATAGTTAAAAATTATTATCTAAAGTGAACATTAAATAAAAATGTCTACAAATCTGAGCCGGATAATCTGGACATCCGGATTAACGAGGTTTCACTGCATATATATATATATAATGTGTAATAATAACGCTCCACCAGTTTAATTCTATTCCATTAATTAATTCGCAGCTTTTGATCTTTCCAGTTATATAAGTAACTTCTGTGTTCCATCTGTATGACGTCTGGGCAGATGGTACCATGGGGGGGGGGGCAGGTGGTAAAAAGAAACTAAATTTCATATACTCTGGTGTGAGCATCGTTATTGGTAACTTCGGGATTGAGCTAGTCACATTCCGTCTTCTCTGTTTATATGTCAATAGTTTCAAGTCTTTTAAAATTGTTATTCTGTGTTTGATTCTTAAATGACCATAATGTGAATAAATGAATAAACGTATTACCACCACTAATAGGATTATTTGGTTTAAATTTGATGCTGCTAGTGCATGACTACGAAAGTTAACCCATTTGTTGTTAGATTCCCTATATATATATATATATATATATATATATATATATATATATATATATATAATATAACTTAATTGCTAACAATTAACCTGTCTGCTGTCTTTTGATATATTGTTCAATATTCTGGATAATCTTTCAATTTTTCGTTCATATGTGGAAAAAATAAATAGAAAGGGGAGTGACCCGACAACGACGGGTTGGAGGTCAGCCGTACGTACACACACACACACACACACGTGTCCAGCAACTTTACACGAATACCTTAGGATAATTTTCTAAAGCAGCTACCTTACGAGTCGTTTTGCAAATAGGAATCCTACATAAGCTTATTCATACGTTCGTTTTATCCTTGTGTAAAATTGCTTCAAATGAATTCATTAAAATGCATATTAAATCATAAATTTAAACGTACTCTTAATGCCAGTTTTCTAGTGCTGAAACATTACCTACCTTCATTTAAATACACTCGTAATTTTCAGTTTTAATTCCCCTTTAAAATTAATATTTTTATTCCCCTTTCTCTTGCGGGAAAATTTTTGATTTTAACTGCCTTCTTTCACAATTCCCTTTCCACCGAAGATTTTAAATGATATAAAATTTCCACAAAATATGTGTTACTCTGTTTAACCGAGCAGCATACTGAAGGTTTAGTTTGATAATTTTACAAGCACCATCATTCGTCATGCGTTTTGCTGAAATAACTGGTGTTTCTCATTTTGGAATTATCGTTTTTGTGCTATCATGTCACATTTACATACTTTAAATATGATTTGAATTTAAAGTATCTTTTACACTTCGTATTCTGTATTTGCCTATATGGTTTTTTTATAGGAAATAAATTATTGGGAAAAACAAAATAAATGGCATATTTATAATTACATTTACATTGTTTCTTTACATTCAGAAAGAAATATAATTATATTTTAGATAAGTGCCAAAATGTCTTAGAAAGTATACTTGAATCCTTAAAAATACTTACATTTTAGGATTTAAAAAAATGGTAATTGTGTTGTTATATTTGTGAGCGTAGTCTTTAAAAATGCACTTTTCATGTAAAATATTAATATAGCCAATAAATAGTATAAAATATGTATTTTAGTGCTAAAAATGTTACACCATAATTGAAATCCTGTAGAACTTTCATGTTTTTTCATTTAAAAGTACTTTTGTGTTTTTCCTAGTTTATATTTCGATCGTAATGGAAACTATGAACATAATATATAGTACAATAGCAATTACACCATCTTCAACACGGAAATTAGCAATTCCCCCACGCAAATTATGCCTCGAATTAGACTCCTCCCTGACTGGTCGAAAACTGGAGGCGCATACGCCCTGCAGACACGAAGCCCGTGTAACCATTTTTAAAATTTCACGAAGAGATTTATATGTAAAATCTCCCTTTTCCTATATTCAAGTTTTAAGACTTTTCCCCCAATTTATTGACCGAGCCTTCTTTCCGTTCTATATTCACCTGATTGGAAATATGCGGAATATTTGTGAAATGCTCTGAGAGATGAAATATGTCGGATTTTTAGAGCTATCTCCCACAGAAAACCCATGTCTCATCTAAATGGTTTTCGGGAAAACGACCGTCATATCGTCTTTTGCATAATAAATATTATGAATACTATTAAAATAATTTAAGAGAGGAAAAGATTATATATTTTACTTGAGGTACATTAACGTAATATTTTAGTTAAAATATTGTAAAAAGCAGGAAATATTTTAGAAATTACTAATTATTAATTTATAGAAGAGCTGGTAATTAGTTTTATTATAAAAAAACTTTAAGCATACATTAGAAGAAGAGTATTCAAAACCACGATCTAACGCTGTGAGGGAAAAATAGATGCAAAAGCTTTTTTTCAGGTGATTTAATACTGTATATAAATGGTAAAACCCTACTGAATTTCATTATTTAAGTTACCATGATAAGAATGGTTTATGTAGGATTTTATTAATTGATTTTCATCATATCAATATTTATAAAATCTTTAAAAAAATTGTTTTTTCCAAACAATCAAAAAAAGTTTTACTTTTTTGTATTCTTATGTGTAACTGCTTTTTTGGGGCCTTTTCTTACCTTAATTACTTTTATCGTGGATTTATTAGTCTTTAAAAATTGAATGAAAAATTAGAAATTACCTTAAAACTTCTCACTTCTTCTCTTCAATTTAACTTTATAGTAATAATTTATCTTTACAGTTATAATTTTTTTCCTCTTTGCGTAATTTTTACCTTAATATTTTTTTAATCCTTTTTCTTTAAATTTTAACTACTGAGCACTCGCACCTTGATAACATATAACTTGCGTACAGGAGATAAAGTCATCACGACCTAGGTACTCCACTTGTAAAAACTAAACTGGACTTGGACTCAATATTTATGGGTATTTTTAGTGAAACTTTGATTTTTACAAATGAATTTACCTTTCTCATACACCGTTGATAACGTTTATTCATTCCTTCACCCACTTACAAAGTATTGAGTGCCCTGCACAAACAGGTGGTAAGCCAGTCAGAATTCCCCACTGAAAATGCTTGATTCGAATACTGACAAAAGCCAACAAGAACTAAATACGATTAGTCTTTTTTTCAAATTTGAAATAAAAAAGACACGAAACAGTATTATCGTATTCAATGTTCTTAAACCGCTTACATTTTAGCAACTAATGCATAGGAGCACCTAACAGCAGAATTAAGTTTGTGTTTTTCAATACAGAAAGACTTTCTACCAATTCAAACGAATTCCATATCTGAAATGGGCGTTACCATATTTTTAAATCTTACATGTTTCGAAATCGAATTTTCAGAGTTTGTTCTGGATTTTTGATATTTCTCTTTCTCGTGTTGCTGTTTTGCTCATGATAAGAAAAATTAACTATATTGATTTCCACCTTTCAATCCGAAACAGAAACTCGAATATATTTTGAGAATGAAATCCGTTTAGACATAAGCACATACCAGACTTAGAAAAAAGTATACTTCATATTTGTACTTGACCGCATATGTTGTTAGCTAAGTGAATGCACATTGTAAGCCCATACATAATTCATATTTTTAAAAAAAATTCTTAAAGCGATTTTAACTGGTGTTCTTTTTTCGAGGGGATAAATTTACATCTTGGATATAATCATGTTCTCCATTGAGAAGATATACAATACCTGTAAATTGATTAGACGTTTAAGAGATTTTAAACAAGGGTATTAAATCAAAACGATGTGGTGGCAGTTGAATAATAGTTATATAAATTATTATGATAGTCTAGTGAATAATTATTAGTCAACAATTATTCACTAATCCATCATTATATTACAGGTAATATTACTTGCATAGTTATAGCCTTCTCGCGTTTGTGTGTATGTGCATGGTTATAAAGATTTAATGAATATCAACATATTCCCCAGCATTGTTCTGAGACTGAAAGCTACATACCTCCATTAAAAGTGTCAGAAGTTCTGTAAGTTTTTTAAAAAATAAAGGAATATTCGTTTTACAACGTCCCGAATTACCCTCAACTCATAAATCATCCTGTTGAGCCTGGCGTATCGAAGATCTTAATCCATACACACAGCGTATTACATGCCTTCGGATCAATACCACCCCACTTTAATACGCTGATACATAAGAAAAAAAACACTAGTCATCCCTGACAGCTTTCTCTTAACGGATGATGTTTTATTTAGGCCCAACCCAGTTCCAGGAATATAAGAGATTTCCCCCGAGTTATTCTTAATATCCTGCGCAGAACTCCTATGCCTTCGTTTCCCACCTACTCGAAATCTTTGGGAAATTTCAGAACTTTTGCGAATTATTCTGCCAGAATATTTCTCGTGCGAGAAACATCTGGTTCGAAGTACGTGGAAAATCTTAGAAATGCTGCATCAACTGCAGATTAAATGTGTCTCTGCTTTAACAAACGCTTTGTTATTCGGAAACAAGTGTTTCGTTTAATTGCTTTCAGTTTATTGCTCCTTTAAAACTCTCATTTTCCTGGCTCTTTGTGGTATCCCACCGCTGCCACCATGCGGTATTCTTGCGTTTTAAAAATGGCGAAAAAAAACGAAAACAGAGGCTTTTACAAATGGAATAACGTTACATTTATAAAAAAATATCTATTTTATTCGCGTTTAGAACGATACCATTTGAACATGAACTAAAATTTCTCTTCCGTTCGCTCTTATCTTATCCTAGGGCAGCATTTAACGATGCAACATCTCCTGGCGTCACACAAATATCGATTATTTTTCACTCCTGCAACCGTATTGAATACCAAAATCGTTTATATCTCTCATTCGTTCTGAAATTTGTTACAAACATGCTAGGTTGCAACTGTTTTGATAATGATTGACAATGCTTGTTAAACAGCTGTATTTAAAACTCTTTTTTTTATTTCTTTCCTCGAGAGCGTTTTTCCATCATTTATTTGTACCTTATAAACCAATATTATAAACCTTGTAATATATTATTATATATTTGTACCACAAAATATTATACTGAAGATAAATACTCGTTATGTAGATTATCTTACGTTGTTATGAACAGTAAATTTTTGCCAATTTAGTTAGTTTTAGTCAAATATTTGAGAATTTTATCCAATTTTTATACACCAGTTTTTTTAACTTCTTTAGCATCTGATATTATTATCTTGATAACAATACGGCTATCGACTAAGTAGCCACAAAAAATTATACATACCGAGTATATGGAGCCCTGCTTTCTGGTGCCTCGTTAATATACCATGTCTATGTCTATGTCTATTGACTAAGTTCTGAAGGATGATATCATTAGTAAGCAATTTTACACTATACTTCCATGTAGCAAAGTTTCCATAATATCAAGAAATTGGGACCGGAACCAGCTTTGAAATTTGGATTAAATGGACGTTGTAACCTGAGTATTAAGCTAACTAAAGGTAGCTAAATATGAAACTTCAGAACATCAAACTTTAATGACATACGAAAAATTATTTAAGCAAAGGCTCTAAGTCTTTCATCTTATTAAGATAAGCAAAGTTATCTTATGTGTTCTGCCTTTTTGCGAAACAACTATTTTTGCCAATGCTATTTTTCATCTTTCTATTTTTTTTCCATCATGCAATCGCCCGCATATTCGGCCTGAGATAATTTTTTCCCAACACTTGTAGGCTATTGTTTCCGGGGCATCCGGATATTCGCCTAACTAGATTTGTGTGATTGTGTTCATCAGAATTGCCTTAAAGAAGTCTTCATGTTTGAACAGATTACGTTAACTTTTAACATGTGTTCTACTATCTTTCTACCATCGCTTCCTAGGAACCAGTAAAATAACATGAGGAAAATAACGCGAGCGAAAATCCTTCTAATGATTCTGGATAAAACGGATGTCGGCTTATGGGTGTTTAGATTATCGAGACGCTACTAAATTCTTTTAATTTTGGAATCACTTTGAAGCACAAGTATAGATTTATTTCTATTCTTCCTGAAAACCTTTTCATGGCTATAGAGTTCATTCTTCCTATATTTTTCCTCACCAGGCTGAAATCTTGATCATCATTGACTAACTTCTCAAGGTCAAGGTTGTTTTAGTTTACAAAGTATCTAGTACGCGCGAAGCTCGTACTTTAAGCTCCGAACGGATATGGATTAATTAAAACATGTAGTGAGTTTGCGAATTAAGATTTGCCAATAGGCCACATAATTTGGAAGAAAGCGCTCGGTTGAAAGCCTGGATCGGTACCCGTCTTCGCATAGAGACCGGCGTGTAAAAATCCGTTACCTCCAATGTAGAGGAAACTAAGAACGGGAGCACTTAAATTAAGTGCGTGACACCTTGACGATGACTCGGCGAGGACAAAAGTTCGATTAGAACGGACTCTAACATGGGCAGGGGGAATTACTCCCTGGCGCCAATTTCTTAACAGTCCAATAGTTACGTTCTTTAAAATAGCATACCATGCAGCAAATATCAAATTCGAATTCATCTGTTGGATAACTTGCCCTCTGTTTTTTTTTACTTCACCATCTTTTGCAATTTTTATTTCATCGCCAGAAAATGGTGACAAAGTGGAATTAAATATTCATTAATAGCGTCCTCATTTGTGGAAATGAAATGCAGGTCTTATGTCAGCAGGCAGCAGCTTTGCTTGAAATATTAAATAACTATCCTATAAGATACTGCTGATTCATAGTGTTACAGTGATTTGTTGACAGTGACGTGTTAATGGTACATAAGATATTGTGAGAAGTTCATGTCACCTGCCGGATAACTTATCACTCCGGTCACGTCGTCACGTAGGTTCTGTTCTGTCTTGCCAATGACGGTAGGATTCTTGGTGATGTGCTTATTTCAGATAGCTCGTCTAATTTGAAAAGTACAGACGAGAGAATTCTTAGATCGGTGCCTCCTATTTTCGGTCTATATGACAAACAGAAGTTCAAATGACTCTAATTCCCTTGTTTCAAAGGACACCACATATTCAAGCAAAGAGAATGGGGGAATCACTATACTCAGGTGGCTTCTAAATGAGCCTGGCCAGATGGATAGGGTGCTGGCATACTGGTACGTCTTTGGGTTCGAATCCGATTCTTGACATGGACCCGGTGTAACGATCCCCCAAAAAGTTGATCGTAGCGCTTCAAGCCAAACCAAACCAAGTGAGAGTAAATTAATTTATTTTCCCATCTTTAAAAGAAACATTTCTTGTAATTTTTTAGAAACAATTCAACCTTGTTCATTTCAAAGTTCAGATGATGAATTCAACGCATAAAATTTTTAATGCGAGAAAGTTCATTTTGCGGTCTTGGTTCGTTATATAGTTCATTTCCGTCAAAATTTTACAAGTTCCGCGTAATATTAGATGCATAAATGATATCTAGTATTGAAGCTTAAAGCATGCTGAAGTAAACGCGCAAAGAGGAAAATTTAAAAAAAAAAAAATCTGTTACATTAATTTTATTTAATTTCTATTACTAATAAAAGTGTATCGATAAATTTAAGTTTTACACGATACTTACACTACAAGTACACATTGAGTACTTTCGATCGTTAATTCGATTTAATCGTTAATTATTGGTTACGATTGATCTTCGTTTTTATGTTATACAGCACATTAAATTTTCTTGTTTGGAAAAAGGAACACTGATTTAATAAATTCCTTGATTTAAATACACTGCTGGCCACTGTAAATGCAACACCCTGAAGGAAACATGCAAATAACATGAAATTTACAACATGAATTAGCGGAGGTGAGATATGCAAATGATTAGAATTTCAGCGCAGACGCACATCACGCGCGCCTGTGGCGCCACTTCAAAGCGCTATTTAAGGCTTGGAGATTTCGACAATTTCAAGTTCGGCAATTGTGTTTTTCTTTGGTTTTTAAAAAAAAAACGATCAATTATGCCTCGTCGAAAACAGCGATCATCTTTTGATCAAGTATCCGAGTTCGACAAAGGAAGGATAGTGGCCTACCGATATTGTGGATTATCTTTCAGGGAAATCGGTAGTCGTGTTGGACGAAACCAAACAACTGTAATGCGGATATGTGATCGTTGGATGCAGGAGGGTACGACGGACCGGCGTGTTCGATCGCATCCACCTCAGCGCACCACTTCACGTGATGACAGACAAATTGTGCGCATGGCAGTGACGGATCGCTCAGTCACATCACGAAGCATAGCACAGCAGACGCAGTCTGTAACGCATCATCCAGTGTCTGCGCGTACCATTCGACTCTGTTTACAGCAGAGTGGTCTGTCCGCAAGACGTCCATTGCTTTGTCTACCTTTGACGCAGAACCACAGACGTCTCCGCCGCCAATGGTGCGATGACAGAAGGATGTGGACAGCAGAATGGAATGAAATTGTCTTTACTGACGAGTCACGCTTCTGTCTGCAACACCACGATGGTCGCATTCGAGTCTGGAGACACCGTGAAGAGAGGATGCTGAACAGCTGCGTTATGCACCGCCACACTGGTCCTGCACCGGGTATTATGGTATGGGGCGGTATTGGATATCACTCTCGCACACCTCTAGTACGCATTGCCGGTACTTTAAACAGCCAGCGCTACATCTCTGAGGTGTTGGAGCCAGTTGTCCTTCCTTACCTTCAGGGCTTGCCCACAGCCATATTTCAACAGGATAATGCGTTACCACACGTGGCACGCATTGTCCAACGGTTCTTCGTCAATCGCCAGATTGAATTGCTTCCCTGGCCGCCTCGCTCTCCGGATCTTTCGCCGATAGAAAACATGTGCTACATGGTTGCTCTACGATTGACCCAGATTCCATCCCCAGCTGCCACAGTAGATCAACTTTGGCAACGTGTGGAAGCTGCTTGGTCTGCTGTACCCCAAGAACTCATCCAAAGTCTCTTTGAATCAATGCCGAGGCGTGTGGCAGCGGTGATCTCCAACAATGGCGGCTAATCTGGCTACTGATTTTGGCAGGAACCACTCTTCACAGAAGTCTATAAATTTAATCATTTGATACTTGGTCAACATGTTATCTACAAAATAAATTTTGTTGTGATATCTCTTGTCTTTCTTGGTGTTGCAATTTGGGTGGCCAGCAGTGTAATACAGGATGTCCGGGTTAAAAGTATTTTAACGTTACGGCTTATTTTTACGGAACTACCCATTAGAATTTTTTAGAAAGTTACTTAAATAGAAAGAACATCTCACCAAGTTTTAATATCAATCATATATTTCGATCATAGTATCATAGATTTCGATGTGTGCACTTTTTGTAGCACGACAAACGTCTAAATGGTAATCCAGTTCTCTCCAAGTGATTCGTAGCTTATCAGGAGCTATTAGACGAATTGCTTGAATAATACGCTTCTTCAACTCATCCACAGTTTAAATTTTTTTGTTTATACTGTGGCATCACGACAAGGCTGATTACTCTCTGAGGCATTTTTAACAGTTTTCACAACTTTTGATCCATACCAAGAAAGACAGAGTTCTAATTTACAAAACGAAGGCCAAATTTTTAAAACAAACTTAACAATTTAGTAACAAAATAATTAAACATTAAACACTTCCGATGTAATCACTTCATTTACGTGCAGATTCACAAATACACGCTCCGGGGCCATTTCTCGGCCCAACTACCCAGGAGCCTAGCAAAACACGTGTATTCCGCTCGGATTTTATACAGCGTCTCCCCTAAATGTCTGGATTTTCAGAAGGGGGGGCGGCAGTTGCCGGCAGATTATCGGCTGACAGCTTTAGTGGCTTAGAACCGAACAACACATTCCTTGAAAACACGCAGCTGTGTTCCAAGCGCTTGTGGGTTCTTTGGAAAAATAACCTCTATTTCCAGTACGCTACAATACACAACGGATTTAATGAATACCCAAGCAAAAAAGTCTAATAGCTCCTGATATGCTACGAAACACTTGGAGAAAACTGGATTACCATTTAGACGTTAGTCGGGCTGCAAAAGGTGCACGAATCGAAATCTATGATTGCTATTAAAACTTGGTGAGATGTTCTTCCTATTTAAATAATTTTAAAAAAAATTCTAATGGGTAATTCCGTAAAAATAAATCATAGCTTTTGGATATTTTTAGCCCGGACACCCTGTATTTTATAAGATCCTTCGCATTTATTAAATCGAACTTTTCACATTGTATAAAGAATGAGCACTATTTTTAATTCTTCTTCAGTATTATTCCAGATCCAGATATTTACATAAAAGTTTACGCATTTGCGAGAGGAGTTTGAACAGAGAATTCCAATATATCTATCAAAAGGTACTCTCGCAGGATGACAAAATCGTGAAGAAGCTAGCAGGAAAGTGATGAATTTCTGAAGCTTTGTACCTACTCGCGTGAAACGCCTGAGAGAGCAGGTCAGGAAGACTAATTGATTTCCTAGGGATATTTAATATATGTGGCGGGAAGAATTATTTACTTGACAGTCACTGTAGAATTTGTATCAATTTTTCCTCAGATATTTTACAATTAAAGGATGAAATGCAGATTTGGAAGAAAGAGTTTGAAAGAAACACACTGAAATTTATTCAATGTAATATTTCAGTATTAAAATATTTATCAATTATAACGTATTCACGAAAAAATGGTAATGAAATACTTCACTGATATAAACTAATCACAAAATTTTGTTTTTCTTTAACGGATCAAACGGTTGTCTTGTTTTATAAAGTCTGTTGTGTATTGACCCTACTGGATTCGCTCACCTCAATATTAACCTGTGAAGAAAATGTGTTCAAGCATTGCCGACTTGGATTAAAAGATTCTTTTACCGCCACCCCACCCTACCCCCAAAAAATTTCAGGTAGTCTCTAACGAAACTACCGCGGGTAATTAACGTAGGATTACTTATCGTTGCTTACCTCTTTTGTGTGTGTGTGTGTATGTATGTATATATACAGTCGAACCCCGCTATAGCGAACCCGGTATATAACGAACTCACGGATATAACGAACGAAAATTTTGGTCCCACTGTTTTCCTATTGTACGTAATTTAATTACTATTGTGTCAGTTTAATGTAATCGATTTTAGTCGATTTAATTCATTAATGAGAATTTTTAATGGATTTTAATATTTTTTAATACATCATTATTGAATACACATTGCAACTAATGAGTTGCACATTTTGTGAACTAGCATTTTTCTTAATGGTTCGGATATAGCGAACCACCGAATAAAGCGAACAAAACCTTTGGTCTCTTGAAGTTCGTTATAACGGGGTTCGACTGTATATATATATATATGTGTGTGTGTGTGTGTATATATATATATATATATATGTATGTGTTATGTATATGTATCTTTATACAGGTGGTTATCAAAATAATGGAAACGCCTATCAATATCAGTGGTGTTAATGGCATAAGCAAAATGAGAATTTGGATGCACCTACGTGGTCATTCACTGGATTCTTTGGGGCAAAAATTTACGAAGACAGCAGTCAAAACAACTTCCGACGCCATATAGTTTCTGTTGTCAGTGATAAGAGCGTTGTCTCTAGTGCCGCTGTTAGTACAAACCCAGAGCTAAGAAGTTACTGCATTTTCTCATGCATAGCGCGAATCGTACTTCACGCTATGTAACGAAGTACGAGTAGGCGATATTTGGGACACTCACCCTTTTATATATATACAGGGTGTCCCATAATGATTGGGACAAACTTTAAGGGGAGGTAGGGCATGTCAAAAGAATTCAAAATTGCATAGCAACCTATGGTCGCAAACGTCATGGGAAAGTGATATCAGAGGTACAAGAAATGAAGGAATACGAGACAGAGATTATCAGAAATATTTATTTCTCATAAATATTGCATATACTGTTGCAGATAACACAATTTCAAAAGGTTACAAAAGATGCTCCACCCAAAAGTTTCCACCATTACAAGAGATGCAAGCGTTACAGCGACGGACCATGGATTAGCGGACATGATTGAGAACACCTGGATTTGCTTGGATATCTGCAGCAGCGCAAACAATTCTTGCAACCAGATCCATTTCATATTCGACATGTGTCTTATACACAGCACCTTTAAGTATACCTCAAAGAAAGAAAATCCAGGCAGATTAAATCCGGAGAGCGTGGGGGCCAGGCAACCACGTCCAAGCAAATCCAGGTGTTTTCGAACGCGTCCGCCTATCCATGGTCCGTGACTGTAACGCTTGCATCTCTTGTAATGGTGGAAACTTTGAGCATCTTTTGTAACCTTTTAAAATGGTATCATCTACCACAGCATATGTAATATTTATGAACAATAAATGTTTCTGATAATCTCTGTCTTGTAGGCCTTCATTTCTTGTACCTCCGATACCACTTTCCCATGACGTTTGCGACCATGGGTTGCTATGCAATTTTGAATCCTTTTGACATGCCCTACCTCCCCTTGAAGTTTGTCCCAATCATTATGGGACACCCTGCATATATATATATATATATATATATATATATATGTGTGTGTGTGTGTGTCAAAATTTAACGCATTTTGGTACTTTTCTGTTTAACAGTTTACTGCTTGTCCAAGCGATACAGACTGGGTTTGGCGCGCTACCAAATTTATAACTCGCGAGCTACGGACGGACGATTTTAGCATCTGAAATTTTGCTTTCCGGAGGACCGTTATGGAGGAACGTAATCCTACGTTAAAATTGTACTATATAATAGAGCAAGAAAATTTTTACACCTTGGGGCATTTTTCCATTTTTTTTAAATGTAAATAGCATTTTAAAATTTAAATTATTCGAGGGGAAAATCTGGTAGTATGTTTTATACGCTCATAAATTCCTTTGGATGACGAAATTTATAAAATGAATCCTATTGCAAGGTGCAGAAAAGTTCAGGCTATTTGAAAATACCATTTTTATTGGATTATCGGCATTTATGTATGTAGCTGTTAATAGTAGACACATTTTCTCCATAGGTTAACATTGAGGTTCGCGAATCCAATAGACTTAATACACAACAGCATTTATAAAACAAGACAATCGTTTGATCCGTTAAAGAGAAACAGATTTTGCAAGTAGGTTCTGTCAATGAAATATTTCATTACTTTATTCTTAATGAAATATTTCAATATTTTATGATTGATATATATTTTAATACTGAAATATATATCAGTCATAAACTGAAATATATATCAATCATGTTACATAATATTACACGTCACAAATAAGAATAAATAAAATAAGTTTTGACAATTATTTACATCGACTAAGTTATATTTGTTTTATTTGGCCGTAAGGCTATTCCTCTGTCCACAGTGCGGCCCAGGCAAGCCAAAAGAGTGTGCACCCGTGATCTAAATTTTGCTACACAAATCGAGAAAGACGTTCGGTTCTATTCTTTTGGGGAAAAATTGACTGGAGATTGTTAATCACCCGAAAATTTTCGTACACCCGGTAAAACACCCTGAGAAATTTGATTTTTAAGATTGTTTGTCAGCATTCTTACAGACCAAACCGTGGGAAGGAGCTAATCATGACCATAAAGTCTTGGTTCATATCTGCTAGATGCGTTCTGGACACCTGTTGCTACATGCTTTGCATTTTATTTTTCCAAAAAATGTAAAATTATTGATATATATATATTGGTAAAATATAATAAGGAAGCTAGAAAGCTAATGACTTGATTGTCAAACGCCCGGCATTTGTGGGCAAATAAATAAATAAATAAATATTTATAAAATAAAATCAGAGGGATGACATTTAGTTCCTGCATTGGGAAACAATCTAGTTCTATTATACGTTCTCCAGTTTCCTAGACACATGGCATTGTTTGGAAATTAGGTAGTGGCTTCTCTCACAGATTATAATGTTAAATCAAGAATTTGATGCAGAGGAGAAAGTCATGTGGCAGGAATAATGTGACGATTTGTTAGTGTATTTATAAATTAATAGTTGGTACCCGTCAAAACAGGACGATTAGATAGTAAATAAATGTACTAATACACAAATTATACTCAACACATCATTGCAAAATGTTGAAAATCATAATAATGCTAGGAAACAAATTATTGTGTTTAAGCGGCCTCGTGCTTAGTGAGTATCTAAAGACAGATTTAAAAAGTCACTGAGCATGCGCAGAAAGCATTTTTTTTTCAATTGTAAATTATCGCTGATTAAACAACGCGAAATAAACAATTTCCATCAGGTTTAATCTTATATTTCACAAACATAATTATCATAAAAATAAAAATGGCAGAGAGAGATCTAGAGAGACTGCTCGGAATAAACGTGTTTATCATTAAAACATGTCGCTGAGCGTGCGCAGAAACAGGGAGTTTCTAAAGCCAGGTTGAAACATGCCACAGAGCATGCGCAGAAATCAATATTTAGTTGGAAATTATCGCTCATCATTAGAAATCGCGGTTACCAAAGCCAAATTTGACAAATCTACGGATTACAGTCTTTCGTTTAAAACCAAAATGAAGTAAATTGATGCAGTAGATTTCTCTCGCGGACTTCCCAAAAAGTGGCTTAGCAACTTAAATATATAGATTCTGCGTTGGAAATTTCTACTTCTCTGTTAATTTTCCTTTGTCCATATCAGATAAATGATTGGATTGCTGCTGAAATTGAGTTTATCGGCACAGATCTAATAAATTTGCAGTATAAATTCAACAAATAGGAAATCTTCCTTGTAAAATGTAATACGAGGAGGTAATCTAACAAATGAAATCAACAGCCGAATTTTATCTTCTTTCTTGAACTTAGTATTTAACATTAAGCTTTCGTATTAGATTTGCGCATGATCATGAGATAACAAATCATGCAGTAACGATCTCTCTCTCTCTAACTTGATGCACTTTAACACGAAACTGTTCGTGACTGATGGACAAAGCAGGAGAAATTGATATATGATGTTATTCCTCAGTCCACACACAAACTTACGTGAAACTTTCAATGGGGGAAGTCTAAGTGAGTAATTGGGACTCTCGAAATATTAGTACGTGCATCGTAAAAGGCTGATTGGTGCTGGTTTAGATGTCTACGAATTCATTCGTTATGTCACCTGGTTAGCAGAGCTGGTAATATATATATTCTAAAAGCGAAAGGAGGAGCTTACTTTCTCCAGATTAATGCTGGTGTCAGATTTATTTTCAATTTCGAGCCTTCCCTTTCACAGTGCGATCTAATATAAACAAATTTCCCTCGCTAAAACATGAAAATTCCCTTTTAACTCCACATAATCATAATTTTCAGTATCATATTTTGCTTACAGGGCATCAGATTATGTATCATGCAGATGTTTGATTACTAATGCATAGAGTTTTACTTAGTATAAAGCCATAGATTTTGATGTCATGCATCGTGGTGACGGGAATTCAAAATTCTTAAATAACCGGATAATATACGAGTATTTTTGAAAATTTATAGCCAAATTTATAGTTTTTATTGTGCAGTTTTAAAGGCGATTGATAATTTTCTGCAAGAACAGCAGCAGGATTGCTTGAAATTGGTAGGTAGGCTGGTGATCGGCAGATTTGTTTTTTCACCTTCGTTGTTCCTTGTTGCAAATCTGCGAACTGCATTAAAAGCCTAGTAAGCTCTAGAAAGTATGTTTGGTCTTAAACACATAGAACAGGAATGGAATACTATGTAATTACAAACTAATATGTTTCAACGTACAGGCATTTTGTTTAGTATTCTAATCAACGTTAATTCGGAGTTATTGACAAAAATTCCAGCAATCTAAATTTCCTTTTTTCGATCTCTGTCTATTTTCTATTTCTGTTTTTTTTCCTTTCTTATACCTATCTTTTACTGTTATCTAAAAAAATTCCCTTTAATATATATATATTTGACGTGTTAAATATTAATCCCAGGACTCGTTTACAATTTACTGATTATTAAACACTATATGATATGAAAAATGCGGAAAAAAGGAATGTCTGATAAAGGGGCGGTTGTAGTGACTCACTGGGCGGGTACAATTAGGAAATTTCATGTAAAAGAGTTCAGTGGTTCAGGTAGATTTTCGTGATATAAAAGCTTTATGTGTAAAATCAAGTGATGATGCGTTATAGTAATATTTTAAGTTGTATAATAAGAAAAGTGATTGAGCAATGGCAAACTTCGGCAAATAGAAATTATTTGGTAATAGGTAAACTTCCAGGTCATTGTAAATCATCCATACTTGGTCTACGAATGATGGAATATCTTATCCACGGTCACCATCAGGGTCCCGGATTTTAAGAGACAGTCCCTTATTTGTAAATTTTGTCCCGCGTCCCGGGGAACTTTGATACGGGACGGCAAAAGTCCCGTTTTTCGCCGAAATGAGAAATTTATTGTATACGAGTTGGGCTCATACAAGGCCTGTTCACATCCGGTCCGGAAGCGTAAAAGGAAAGATGGCGCTGAGACGGAAATAAACCAATCATAGGCATTAAAAATTTCGATGCTAATCGTTTGGAGGTTTGTCATTGGTTAAATATATTTTAATACTTTAACGCTTTCGCTACTGGACTCCTATGTGAACAGGCCCTTGACGAGAAGGTTGTATTCGCGATCCCAGCTCGGGGAACTTCTGGCTAGCTCATTCTTCTTGTTTTACTGGCTTGCTAATGTCTAGCTACTTTTGCTTTTCCCTTCGTAATTACGTTAATTTAATTAAGTACTGGTTTTTAATTACTTTAATTAATTTTCTCACTTATTAATTATTAATTTAATTTTTTAAATTAATTTATTTATTTTTTTTGTTAACTTTTTGTTTAACTTAAATTCTTAAATATCTCCTAACCCCATTTTGCATTTACGTAAGCTGTATTAATTCTTTTTTCTTGAGCACTGAATTACAACTCGATTCTCGAGTATCACTGCGATTGTTACCTTGAAGATGTCTACCGTGCTGACTGGAGATAAAGTCCAATCGGACCAGGGTGCTCCAGTTCGTAAACAAAATAGTTAAGGTTGCATGCGCCGGGATTCGAACGTCACAACGACAACAATCTCAGTCTAGTGCTAAATACGAATGTACATTAGTGTGTGATCGTGTTGATAGATGGTGGTTGAACTAAGTGTTTGTTATAAAACTAATCCCTGAATATGAACAGTGTTAATGAAAAACGTTCAAAATGCAAACATGATGGGCCGAAAAAAAGGTTATGTGTTTTTAGGGATGAATGGATAAAGAACGAAGATTGGCTCAGGCCTAGTCCCAACAACGCCAATAAGTCACGTTGTAGCTATTGTAATAAGGATTTTTCGGTTGCCCATGGAGGTCGGAGTGACATAACTCAAAATGCTCAGGGTGCCGATCACAAGAAAAATAAAACAACTGTTTCATCTAGCTGTAATCTGTCAAAGTTTTTCACCAATAAAGTTTTCTCTGAAAGTGACAAAATCGCTCTAGTAGAGTTAGCTACTGTATTTAACACAGTAAAGCACAATATATCATACAGTTCAATGGACTGTGGGAACACGCTCATTCGAAAACTTTTTTATGACTCAAAAGTCACCCCAAAGATTTCCTGCACACATTATATTATGTACATTGTATAATAATAAAATTACAAATTTTACATACACGTCCCTAACACTTTATAAGGGCACTTACTTAGTTGTAGTAAACTAATAAAATAAAATCAGTTTTGTACTATATGCCTAAACCAACTTTAATTTGTTTTAAATTTGCAAATTTTCTATGCAATTACATTATTGTTTACTTAACCTAAACTCTATGTAAGTTGAAAAACTGAACGAAAAATGCATTAAAAATGGCTATTTGAAAATTTCCCTGGGGGTATTCCATACTCCTCAGTAGGATAGTTTTCAAAATCCGTTCCTTATTTTCCGTGTTTTTATTTAACCCGTCCCTTATTTTCAACGTTTTTATTTGGCAACCCTGGTCACCACTAAAATTTTTTCCCAATGCGGTAAGTACTTGTTTCTGATGGTAAGTAAGTCTTCCGACATTGGCCCATGAAGACCCTCGAAGTTTTGCTGGCTTCTTTATTATGGAAGCGCCATTTAGGTGAGCTAGCATTGCTACCTGTGAGGAGGACGGCAAAGGAATGACCAAGTCTTATTAAGGATTTGAACTCAAGCCTACTGCGTGGCAGCTCAGAACGCTAACCACTATACTATGTGGGTGGCACACTAAAACAAAATTGTATACGCCTTAATTTTAATTCGTTAATTGAGCCATGTTATCATGTTATAACAATACAGTATTTAGGTGTCAAGCAACTCTAAAAGTATTGACTTTAAACGAGTAACAACGACATATATTCCAATTAATATAATGAATTAATTTACCAATAAGAATTTTATTAATTCTTAGGAGAATCTTCACACAAACAAATGATAAATAAAATCCCTTGTAGTTATTTCTATTAACAACATTGATTCGAAACTTTTATGAACAACAATTGTTATAACAAATATCAGAGGCGTTAGATAATAAATGTCTATTATAAAAGGTATTTAAAACCCTTCCGCGGGTGCGCCCGTGTACAAAGGTCAACATTTTCGTAATTTTGAATGGTTTGTTTTTACATGTAAGATTTGAATGTTCTAAGCAGATTCTATTTATAGCTACACCCTTTCTAACGCAGGTCTGATTTTCTGACCCTTGTATTCCTTTCCATTCATTGTTAGTCGTGATTTAACCGTGGTAAACCAGCGATTATACTGGATTACAATACGACAAAATCAGGAAATGATGTAGTCGATCAAATGTGCAGCTATTACACGGTATCTCGCATATCACGAGGATTGACAATCTCGTTGTTTTTTTAGGTTTTTGGACATAATAGGAATCCATTCGCAAGGTGTCCTTATATCCAATAAACCGGACAGTTTTTAAATAAGGCGATTGTATCTACATTCTTTGGCCTTTAATTATAAATATATCTCAATATTATCAACATTTTAAATCTTGTCATAAAACACAGAATTGATTTTTTTTCAATTTGTAAAAAAAAAGTTTATTACAAAAGGAATAATTAAGGTTGAAAGAGACGTTGCACTTTGTACTTCGCGCGCCTGCTGGTGTTCCAAATATTAGCGCTCCCGTTAAAGGGTTAAGTAAAGTGTTCAGTTATAACACATGCTTTAACTTTTATAATTTTTGAGATTTATAGAATTTTGTTTTTTCAATGTCAGTAAATGTTTCCCATCCTTTCAAAGAACCACGACGTGTAAGGAATATTCCCGAAATATTAAGAAAAATGCATAAGTGTATTGATATATTTCTTTCATTCTTCAGTTTCTTTTTCATGATACAATTTTAAACTGGAGCAGTGGGTTGGCTTTTTATTTTCACTCCCCTGATTCACTTATGTCGACTAATTTGATTAACAAAGCAACTGAAAAAAATGACAAAAAATTATAAAAAAGGAAATTTAATATATTATCTTCTTATAGTTCATTCAAATTGTATGCTTTGGAGGTAAATAATTAGATAATTACAGAAAACGAAACCGTCTTTTGGCAATTTCTTTTTAAAAAAAATCATCATTCCAAACAGACAAAGAAAAAATTTCATTTAAAAGAATAATTTCATTTCCCCCCTTAAGTTACTATTGAATTTCTTAAAAGAAAAATACAAAGGAATATTGAAATGCCTTCTCATCGGTACAAATGCTCTTGATATGTCTTTGTTTGAATTTCTCCCCCTCCCCAGGGATATCTCATCATTAAAGGGAAAAAGATATGACATTCCCCGGGAAAGAGTGATAGAATATTTCCATTGTTAAAATATTAATCACGTGTTATTGACATTTCTGTGTCAGCGTTCCAAAGCAAGTAGTAGCATTTACTTACTTTGCAATACGTCTTTTTTTCGAACCGATAACCATCGGTTGAAAGATGTCCCATAAGAAATCGGTTATTCCATTAGCATTGACAAACAGAGAATTTTCCGGTGAAATATGCGGAGCTTAATCTATCGGATGTCACAGAGATAAGATAGATGGGGAAAGAAATAACTAAAAGCATCTTATTTGAAAATTAAAAAACACCGAGGTAATTTATTCGGATATTTTGAAGGTATTCTTGTTACGCATTGCATTGCGTCAAAAATGACGAAAGAGGCTTATTTTCAAGCAACATAATTGTTAAACAGTACTAAAAACTTAATATTTTGTTAACGTAAATGTAAAATTTACAAACATTTTGATTTCTTAATTTGAAATTTTTCTTAAAAATTCGAAACTCAAAATGTAAAGTGTGTTTTGTTAGGGTCTATCTTCTGAATTAACGGACCTTTTTGCATCATTTTTTCACTTTTGTATATCGAAAGCGTGTCAAGATAATCCGCCCTGGATTAAAATTTATATAATAACTTCTACCCGTATTCTCTATTAGCAAAGTAGTATATTGTTCAAGATTAAGATAACTTCAGTTCCAACAAATTCATCTCGATATTTCCTTCAAAACCGTCAACCTCTCATCCGCGAGAATACGCGTCCTAGCAATTTCGATCTCTACATTGTTCTGAGTCACTATTAGAATCGCGTAGTATGTTTTCACACTCCCAAAGCGCGTCACCATTGCGTGGGAGTTGAGAGCGTGATGAAATTAGTTAGCGACGTTTCATAATCCGATGTCCTGTGAGTAAAATTCGCCTGGTCTCCGTCGCAAACTGTTTTGAAAACACATCGCACGTTTTTTCAACCCAGAACCTCTCGTCTGGTGCCGTACATTGGCATTTTTTCGTTAACTATTCTTTGAAAACCCGTAAATTTTATAGTTTTGATAATAACTTTAAGTCAATTCAACTAGTTTAATCACCCTTTATGGCATTACATAATTAATATATATATATATATATATATATATATATATATATATATATATATGTGTGTGTGTGTGTGTGTGTGTGTGTGTGTGTAAAACTTCTCTAACCTGCCGCCCCTCTAAAAGGCCATATTTTGTTCAGAACCGATTAATTGCTCGATAGAGCCAATGTTACGGAAGAAGCCTCTTTTCGACGGCTACCCCTCAAAACGGCCACTTTTTTTGGAACCATTTCTGGCCGCCATAGAGAAGTTTCGCTGTATATGTATGGGTATATAATATGTGTTTTATTTATAAAACTTTAAATCGATTTGAAATTTTAGAAAAAATCATTTTGGCAGCGAAACTTTCGCTGGAAGGAAAAATGATTTTAGAATTTTTAAGCAGTTAGTTTTAACAAAAATGAAACAAAGAAACACTCTACAAAATTGCACACCTCTGTCTTGCTAGGAAATATACATAGATATATACTTTTCAGCATAGTAAATCTTGAAAAATGGCATTTCGAGATAGTACTAGACTTAAAGAACAAATATATAATGGCGTATTCGTAGACAGTACCGCATTAAAATGATACATTTGACAATGTAATCCTCGTTGAAACATGCAGTCTGCCTTATTTGAATCTAAATGCCCTATAGAATTATATATATATATATATATATATATATATATATATATATATATATATATATATGTGCAATATACTGTTTATGTAATGTATAATATTATATAAAACTATACACACTTTTTTCAGAATTTTGTGTTCCGATCCCCCTTAAAGATATATTTTTGAAAAATATTTTAAATAACTACAGTCAGGTATGCAGATAGCAAAAATAAGTACAGTTTCAAAATAAGGTTTTAAATTCAAGTCTGTTGAGTATTATCCATATTGGAATTTCTCCTCTTAATGTTAACCTATGCAGAAATATTTATCCAGTGATTGACGACTTTTTCCTTAATTGTACTCCATAACAAAGAAAGAATTTATTTACTCTGCTGTGTTCATTTTAGAAACTTCGTCCACCAAAGGAAATTACTTTAAATGTTGTATACTATCCAGTATACAACATTTCCTCCCCCCCAAATAATCCAAATTTAAAAATATTTGCGTTACTTTTAATGAATGATACGCCCCCGGGCGTGCCTCTTTAGCAGCTAACATTAATTTCCCCTACCGTTGTTACTTGTTTTTCAAATATTAATTTTCTTCCACCTTTCTTGGGAACCGCTCACCTCATTATGTACTATTTTCACTTTTAACAATTCAGAGAATGTCCCACTGTGGCGGTGTCAGTTCACTTACGTTTTCTGACCGTTCGTCCCAGGTTCAAAACTCGTCTTCTGTATTATATTATGATTATATTTAATTTTTTTCCTTTAAAAAAAAAAAGAGTTTTAAAAACTCTTTTTTTTCTTTCTGGTTCACTTTACGTTATAAATTTTTTAACTGTGTTTTTATTTTTAAATAAATTTCTGCTGATAAGGGCGTAGTTTTAGACTTCTTTAATTTGCTGAGTATTATTTGATCATAGTTGCCACATAATTATTGGATTCCATGGTCTTTGACCATGGAATTCCAACAAGTTTAAATTCCTTGATCCTTTAAAGCAGTGTTTTCGCAAACTTTTTTGATCTCGGAAACTTAAGAATATTTTTCAACGTTCACGGAACCGTCTACATTTTTTGACCAATAAACCCCTTCCTCTCCAAAATTTAATGTGATATCGAATGAAAGTAATATTGTTTTAATGCTTATGTTTTATTGAATTTAACAAAAATCATTAAATGAAGAACATGATACGGTCGTGATAGGACACCAACCTGTGGCGATATGACGCCAATATGACATTACAAATTGAAGAACCATGTGATGAAACTTATCAGTAATCTTTCTAGCAAACCCCGAAATACGCCAAACCTTTGGCGTAAAAAATGGCTTGGCTTGGAACCGTTTCATGTTCTTCATATTTACCAAAAAATCTTCATAAAAAGAAATAATAGTGATTATGAAAATAAAATTATAAAAGGTAAATAGACTGTCAGACTGTCTCGTGGAACTCCATGGTTCCACGGAACACATTTTAGGAAACTCTGCTGTAAAAATGATAGAGATATCCGAGTAAAAAATTTTCTTTCTTTATTACAAATTTTTAAAAAGGAATCTTTAAATCCAATTCGATAAACATTGAAAGAATTTTCTCCGTACTTTAACATTAGCCGAGCTAATACAATACGACTACTACACAGCAACCTTAAGTGCAAAGTCATAAATTGCACACATTTTTTCCTTTTAAAGTACGTGTTTGTAAAACAAAATGAGGTTACAAATTATTTTATTTTGATAGAAACCATGCCTATATATTTACATCACAACATTTCTGAATAGTAACGCCGAACCATGTCTATATATTTGCATTCATTAAGCATGTATATTAGATTAAGGATCTATTAAGAATATAAAGAACATTTACAACAGCAACCTTTCAAAAATGAGAATTTTTCTCGTTAAGACATTGTTATTATTAATATTAATGATGTTACTTTGCTGGAATAATTTAGTCAAATTTTGATTAATGCAGCCGCGTAACTTTTTTCAATTTGAGCTTAATATCTCTTATATTCATAGAGTTCGTTGAGATTAAGTCTCAGATTGGTAATTCTTAAAATAAATGGTACATAAATTCTTTGATATGCGTCTCCAAAGTTTAATTCAAAATTATATCTATTCACTTTTTGTACATGCAGCATTTTGATGGAGTTTGCGCACGATTAATAATATACTTGTTTATTGTAATAATTTTCAAAAAATTATCTCAAATTTTGTAAGATCGGAAGAATTTATATTAATAAACAACTAATTCAGTTTTTTTGTTGGGTTTTTATACTTACATAAGCTGTTTGAAGTGTTATGAAATTGCAAACAGAAAGATCTATGACGTATCTTTACGTAGTTTATGACGTAATTTTCAGTCTATTACCGATTCTTCAACGAGGAACTTATTATATCTGAATAAATTATTTTGATACGCTATAAAATGTTTTTAATATTCATTTGTAGTTTAAAAATACTTCTGTGTATAAAATAGGACTATATGCATATTTGTGTATGTGTGTATACGACATAATAGTTTAAAATTGGTAGTAAAAATGTAGTTTTCGTCCTATGAAAAACAACTGGTCTTTAAATCATTAGTTATGTGTAACAGATAAGAGACGACCTAAATTTTAAACAATTGTGATGAAAGTTTAAGATAAAAATTTGACTAGGCAAATCTAAGCGATAATACAGACGAAATAGTACAAACAAATGATCAGTGCATTTTATAGAAACATAAGAATGTTGTTTTGGATGAATCGTCTTGATCCATCAAATAAGAAATCACTGTAAGTTAGATAACTGAGCATCGTGCCGGTAATCTAAATATGCAGGCTATTTTAAATAACTGACAAGTGTAAGGACTAAAATCTGAATGGACTTTTGGACGTTTCAAACGTAGCAGAATACTGTAATAATTTTAACCATGCAAACAAGTTCTCTTATTTTAATAGATACGCGGAGAGAGATGCATTAAACAGGACTGCTTCACACGCACGAATATTATAAATTACCCTTCGACACTGCTGTTACTTCCCTTTGTTAAAATCGAATTGTTTAAAGTTACGCTGTACACAATTGGTTCATCGACGACTCGCTTCGATTAGCAACTTGTTTCGAATGGTTTATCCATGAATACTTTTCTATTTTAAAAATAACTGTATCTTTTTATCAAGATGTATATTCCTTTGAAGAAAACACTTTTTTTTCATTAAAGAAAAGTACCGATTTTGGTAATCGTGGTGTCATTTTACATGATGTTATGAGGAGACACTGCATAATACCTTCAATCAGATGACGTTTTGAGAAACCCTACAGAAGGATTCCCCCAGATAGAAGGATGCCCTCAGATAGATGATGCCCCAGATAGATGATGCCAGCCAGATAGATGGGGGGATGTAGCCCCCCCCCCCCTCCTGAGCAGAATTGCTTTTTACAAGTAGAGTGCCTTGGTCGATTGACTTTAACTCTTGTCGCAAGATGTTTATTATCAATGTAAATGTGCTCAGTAGAAAAAATTATTAAGTTACGTTAAATAAAAACATGAGTTACATAAAATTAAAAATGAAGTTTAGATCCTTCAAAAAATTTAATTTAGAGAAGGGTAAGAAAAAGTTTAGAAAATAAATTACATTAAGATTAAAAAATAGAATTAAAATAATTAATGAGAATGAAGTTGAAATTAATTTAAATTAAAGTTGAAACCCCCCTTAGCAGATCACTCCCAATATATAGGCTCCTCAGGAAGTCTCCTTAAATTAGATGTCATTCTGAGGTGCGTGTAAGGATCAGATGGGAATGAATTCCTGAGAATATCATTGGCCGTTTTGAGTGGTATCCCCATGAGAGTAATGCAAACTATTTATCTATTATAATGACCGCAGGGTGTCTTGGGGGGAACTAATGCTGTTTGGGGTATTATTGAGAAATTTTCTTTTAAAAGCATTCATAAATGTTTATCAATTTATTATAATTATGTTCCTTCTGCTTATCTACACACTCTATAGAAATAATTGCCCGGGTCAACATTTCTTCGATCGGCTTGCACATCAGCTCTTACATTAGGTGTTAACACGTTCATGATATCCCTTTACTAAAATGTGAGGAAAATTTTCCTCACTCTGTAATGCCTAATCCTACCACGCCTTTCAAACGTTTGAAACTGACATTAAAACATGGAGAACGCCCTTATGGCCGGTCGTAATTGCAAAAATGTACATCTCCAGCGTACAAAGTAGCCTTTGAGCCAGACTTCGCCTCTCTTTTAAAAGTTTGATATGGGAGAAAGTCTGATTCATAGTCTAGAAGTTTGTCATTTTAATAATTTGATTGTTACAATTATTTAATATTGATAATACAATTGTTTAAAAATAATAATTAAAAAATTTCAAACAATGATGATTTCTGTGCAATTTTTAAGAGGCCTCTTTTTAACCTAAGTAACTCTTTAACTAATTCATACCTTCACATAAGTAACAATCTCTTTATCTGTCATATTTAATAAGTCTTTACTACTTTGGGCTTATTGCAATAAGCCTGGATGAAACCAGGTTGTTTGAGCAAACTATTGCGAATTTTCTAACTAGCCTAAAGGTGTATGGGCTCATTGCAATAAGCCTAAAAAATATCAGGCTAATTATAAAGTTGTCGATCATTTGACAATTAGCTTGGCGCATTGCAAAATGACGGCGCTCTTTGCAGTAAGCCGAATTTGTCAATTCGTTTACGACATATACAAGTTGTTTCAAAAAGAATCATCCGATTTTTAAAAAAATCATGATTATTTATCTTTTAATCCGTTTTGATTGAATAATGTATAGGCAGAAAGAGTGAAATCTCGAGTTTCACGCAGTTGCCGACAAGTAGCGCTAACCTCTTCTTTCGTCCACCACTTCATTGTTTGTTAAGATGGCCACTGCACAACAAAAATCATTTTGTGTTCTACGCTTTGCGAAGTATGAGTCCGTAACAACTGTTCAGCGTGATTTTCGTCGACAAAACCCTGGTAGATTGAAGTTCCTACCTTCCTCTCAGAGCATTAGGCGATGGATTGTATAATCAATTCGAACACACGGGTTGTCTGTGTACTCATAACAGCCGTGGAAGGAGTATATACAGACATGTTCGCAAAAGATTGTGACGAATTTGCCTACCGTATAGACATATGTCGTGCATCCATAGGTGGGCATATTGAGCACCTTTAATTTGGTTTGTAAAAAAACTTTGATTAGCCATGTATAATTAATTTTAAAGTTCAATATTTTTCACAATCTACTCATTTCAAATCGGGTGATTCTTTTTGAAACACCCTGTATATTGGACACTGATTCTAGACACTCATAATAGCACTATAGGCAGAGTTTCCCAAAGATTTCAAAACCACAACTTTGTGCGCTGGATCAAAAAAAAAATATTAAATCAGAGCTTCAATGCCTTGTCGACAGGCAAATTTGTTGAATCATTAACTTAGAACTATGCTCAGTAGTTTTTTTAGCAGACATTTTGAATAGAAACTTAGTGTATTCAAATTGAATTTACAAGTTTCAATTTTTCTTCCCGCTTAATTAACGACGTATTTAGTTTAACGTGCACGTTAATTAAAAAATTTTGTTTTTAATCACCTCACACGTGATTTTCATTCCCATGGTAACGGATTACTTCGAAGCTGGTTAGAACGTATGATTCTTGTTTATAGTTTTAATGAGGATACACTGTAAAAAAAATTGCCTCGCAGAGATAACTAATTTCGGAGCTATTCAGTAATAAATGACGCCCTTTGTTCATAAATCACTTGTTATCAAATTGGAAATGAGTTTAAAAAAATAAGTTGGATTTAAATTATTAGAAGTTATTAATGTAGTAAATTAGTTAGTTTTAAAGTTAAAAAATCATACTTTCATTAATATAAAGCAATAATTTTTTTTTTAACCTTTAGAGAAATCTGCGAAATTTTTAGACTGGCTGAGTGGCTTTCTAAAAGTACAAACGTTAATTATAAATCGAAATATCACTTTTCGGAGGTGTTTCTACCCTCTATTTAAAAAACTGGAGCATTTATCACAGCACTTAGATAAAGTCGATCTTTATTTCCCTCTAGCAATGATCTTTGTTTTTACCTTAACATCATGGGTTCCATGAGGACGCTAGAGTCGAAAACACTCTTAAAGGAGAATGAGTTAGATCAGAGGTCTTCAATTTTTTAATACTTACCCTGCTCTTTTGTATCTTTGTTGTGAAATTTCCTTTAGCACAAGTGTGAAGTAAATTTTACAAGGGAGGGTTTGGTAAAATATATGTACTGAAACGTTTCTTTTTATGTTGTTGTGGCTTATGCCCCTTGACCGACATGTAACATCAGATCAAGTGCCGAAGGCTATGGGCGATGAAGGTGCGGCTCCTGTTTTCAACTAGCACCACAAGGGTCGGAGTGCAACTTGGCTCAAGGACCGGTCCCGTAATTTTGAACCGAGTCAAGTGACGAGACCGGAACACTTGACCCCGCACCTCCAGAGGTAAATTTGAGAATTTGGAGGACATTGTAGCCACGCCCTATTTTACGTGCCCCGGCCACCATTAGCAAACATGGCGGTAGATTTGCAGCGACGAGCATCGAATCAGGGACGTTCAGATCACTGGCCCGCTGCTCTTGTCAACTTGGCTACGGTTTCTTTTAATTTATCTATATTAATAAAGAGACAAGGGGATGTCGAGATCATCACGTGATCGTAACTCATCCGGGCGGACCAATCCGCGAAAAAAAAATGGCCGACAAATATACAGGAATCGGTGTAATTTTTTTCTCATGAAAGTACATAAATGTTACATATTTGGAAAGAGCTTCGAAAACTGATAATTTTTTCTGCGTACACTTATTCTGTTAATTCAATAGTTTTAGAGATATTTTCATTCTAAAATCACTCACTGCTAAGAAACCAAATCATCTGGTGCAGTGGTGCTGCCATCTGTCGGCAGCGACGGGAATGAAAATTGAAAGGAATTTATTCACTTGAATTTAATACATTTGTAGGCTTTGTTTTTCTTTTGTGGGGCCCGAAGTACATAAATATGTTACACGGATGGCTTGAGCGTAGCTAGGCGAAGCCCGGCTAGTACTTTATGTATCTTTATGCATCAATACCTAGGGATGGCTACGGTACTCATTCGTTGCTTCCTCGTCTACGAGTATACTTCGAGAAGTGTCCGGAGAATAATCTGCAGCCAAAGTTTAGAGATAGAATTCAAAAGTGAATTGCAAAATCCCATTTAAAAAACTGAAACCCGCGTTGTTGTTATTCGATGTATGGAGGAAGAACAAAATTTGTAACAATGGACAATCCCCTCCCCCCAATCGTCTACCATGAAATTTTGAATCGCCCACTGATGGGCGGTAGGGACCAAGTTGATGACCACTGAGTTACATGAACGGCTGGCTACCGGAGCCAGGTTCTACGGGTTCTAGCTCCATGGTTGGTTTGGGTTTGCAGCCATTCGGTACTATCTTACAACTGTGCATGTCTGTTGAGCAATCGTGTTGTAATAGATGACCGTAGCTCTCCAAAAGTAACCCATCAACCAAAACTGAAATATCTTCGAATTTTCACAGCTGATTGGCAGTGTTTTATACAACACATCACACAAAGGTAGAAACAAAGCGTCTTTCGTTATTGTCGCTAAAAAATTTAAACAGATGGAAGAGGATAAAAGACACTTTTGTCAGTGGGATAACATTCAAGAATAAACTCATCGTACGTGTCGTGTAAAGTGTCGTGAAAAAACCCATTTTCTCAAAGGTTTTCAGTGTTTCTCTTGCATGCCTGTTAAATAAATCAAATATATGTATTTAATTCTCTTAATAGGATATGTAACCGGAATAGTTTTCCATGTCTGTACATATATTACGTGTAATGGTGGAGGAAGAAGGTAATGGAAGAAGGTAATGACTAAACATTTAACATCGGAAAATAAAGTATCGTTTTCATAGTATCTCCAGGACGTGTTAAATGAAACAGCCTTCCTCTTATATTAGCATATTAGCATAATTCAGTATGTCTAAAGACAATGCAAAAATTACCACATAGGAGTAAGAAAATATTTGGTCTGATACAAAGCTACTATTAACGCTAGATTGTAACTTTTTAATGGCAAAGGTTGCCTCCCAAAAGGAAGCTAAAGATTCCATACTTCCATACTTTTCTCTTGAGAAGTGTATCCTATTTACGTTTTATGTTACAATAAAAACAGGAAAATTCTAATGTTCAGCCTAAAAACCGTAAGGACTTGAAGTCCTTGAACATTGATTGAAATGTCTTGTAATCCAATATTGACATAACTGAAACAATAGTTAAGTAAATGAATTAATGCGACACAAGGAGAATGTACTGGATCAAAAACACGTCTTATAATTTCAGCTTATATATTGGACCATTACCAGTTTAAACGATGTTAAGTAGTAGGAATTTATACTGCAAATAAGAGTAACTAACTTACTTAGAATTTAACATTCCAACTGACAAACCCAAACACGAGGTAAACGAGCTAAATTTTGAGAATTTCGGGAGGTAGACTTGTCTTCTCTCGAAAAGAGGATAGTAAAATTCATTAAAATTTGTCTAAACGAGCTGTGATAATGACATGGGAGTAACGTTGAGATTTATTTAAACGTCACAAGAAATGTCTAGTAAACAACTTTAAGATGTATTGAAATTGTACTATTTAAATAATTTTGAAAACCTTATTTTAAACGCATGATTACAATGAAATTAGCCCCGGTTCCGTGAGTACAATAACATGATATAAAGCAAGTTGAAACATTAAAATAATACGCCAATAAAAAAAAAATTGATTGAAATCCATTGATTCTTCTGCTGCATACTGAACAATAAACTGACAAAAGAGAGATAGAATGATAGACTGACGGATCATTCTTTTTAAATCATGGGAATTGTTGAGAAGTTAATAACTAAGGTGCTCTGCTGTAAGGGAGGAAAAATGATGGTATGATTAAAATCTGACCAGGCACTTAAAAACTTACCAAAATTTTATTGTATACTCAGTAGAATTTTTTTATTAGAATGGGGTTCCGAAACTGCAAATTGTTTCCCTGACCCTTGTAATACTTACGAATAAACAGAGTGCATAATTAATCATGATCGTTATTAGAATAATATAAACGAATTTCGTTGAAAATATGTTCCATTATTTATATATTCATAAAAACTGCAGTTTTCTTTAATAATATCAAGCAGAAATATTGAAAAAAAATACCTTGCGTCAAAACAATTTTTTTTTTTTTTTATGAAAAGAATTTAAAATATCAAAGAATGACTAATCCTTCAAGAATATTTGTAGGTTTTCATTTTGTTCAAGCTCTAGAGCTTCGTCTGTTTTCAGAAGCAAAGATCTCTAGACAACCAATGATTTAAAGTTATTTCTGTTTTAATTGTACCGCGGGGAATACGCACAAGAGGCATGTATTTTCTAGACTCCGATTTGGTTCAATTTAATCTTACGAAAGTCGGCGGTTTTTATTTATATCTCCACATATACAAACACGTATATCAATATAAGTGTATGACGAAATTCCCTTTATAGGTTTGCCAAATTCACACGCACAAGAAAAATCTTTTAATGTAACACTCTCAAACTCTTGATCCAAATTCAATTTATTTCATTATTACGAGAGGTTTAAATTGAATGTGTGGTATGTCACTTGAGCTATAATTTCAAATAAGAAGTCAGATAAATTTAGCATTGTATCACGCATAAGAATTTTTTAACCTGTGTAAAGAATTAGAATAGCATTATAGATACAATAAAAACACATGAGCATTGGTACTTAAATTATGTAATTAGGTGTCACGAAAACACAAACTATTTTAAAATAAGAGTCGCGTCGAAAAAAAAATTGAAATCGCATTTTTAGATGAAAGTTTATAAGGAAATGTATTAGAACACAATAAAAAGAAGTTCTGATACAGAAATTTTAGAGGCGTGTAGTAGTTATTTTTAAAAATGCAGTATTATGATGTGCATTTTGGACTAGAGTTTACACGCATTACTGAAAAATATTAATAACCAGAAAAACTCCTCGATTTTGGGGAAAAGGTTCATTTGACAACAATTCAATCCCACTTATAAAAAAACAGAGTATTTCTTTGTTAAAAATGCTTTCTTAAAAAAATGCTTTGTAATGACATGTATCTAGACAAAGTTAGGAATTTTTGCACTTAACTGAAAAATGTTAATGATCGGAAAAACTCAGCAAGTTAGGTGAAAAGGCTCATTTGACAGCAACTCGATACCACTCATAAAATAAAATTTCTTTGTTAAAAATGATTTCTTAAAATATGCACTGTAATGAATGAGTTCAGTGAAGAGCTTTTGCACATTACTGAAAAATATTAATAATCAGAAAAACTCTGCGATTTGGGGGAAATGTTAATTTGACGGCAATTCAATTCTATTGATAAAAAAAAAATATTTTTATTTCTTTGTCAAAATTGCTTTCTTAAAATTATTGTAATGATATGTATTTAAGCATAATTATCAGTTTTATAGTTATGTGGCCATTCGCCTGAACAGTCACATAATAACCGAGACCTGTTGACTTCAGGGAGAAAGTGAACTTGATCCCGACAGTAAAAAAATGAAACCCTAGTTGACATTTTAACTAATTTAATGAAAACATAACAATTATTTACAGAACTACACGATTTTAAGAAGTTTACAGGCATACATGAAAATATGTTGCTACCAGCTAGGGAAACATTGGACCGACTGACAAACATCGTTTCTCAGCAAGCCATTGTGTCGGCACGAACGCTAATGGTTGTTTTCGTCCACGGAGTTAGAGTTTTAGGGATTGCTTCTTGCGATCTCGGCGGCTGTTCGCAAAACCGCATTACTCTGTTAGGGCATCATGAGAGTTTTTTACGTAATGATGCCCTGTTTAAACCAGTTGGTTACAGTTATAAGTTTTTACATAAAACTGAAAAATGTTAAGGATCAGAAATATTCAGCGGGTTTTGGTGAAAGGTTCATTTGACTGTAACTCAATACCTCTCATCATAAAACAAGAGTATTTCTTTGTTAAAAATACTTCTTTTAAAAAATGCATTATAGTTTTATGTATTTAAGTACAAGAGTTGACATACAAAACTGAAAATTGTTAACAATCGGTAAAAGCTCTGTTTGGGGGATTAGTTAATTTGATAGCAATTCAATCCCACTCATCATAAAACAAAGGTTATTTCTTTGTTAAAAATATTTCCCAAACAAAGAACTTTGTCCAGAAATCAAGCACTCAAATATATTTTCCTCGCTATCAGGGAAAGAACACCAAATTTTCCTCGCGTATAAGTAGCAGTGAAAAAAGAGCAACGTGAAAGGAACGGTTTATACCCACAGGCAATGTTTTTATCTCAAACAAACAATACTATGATTTTATGCAAGGAAAGAGAAACGCAAAAATCACCGATTGCAGAGAGAGAAAATAGATTTTTATCAGATCCCAAAAATTCGAGGTAAGAGTTAAAGTTTAAACCATTCGCTTTCGAACAATAATATTGACTGAAAATCAGGCTGCCCTCGCAGCTTTAGCTGGAGTGGTATTGATCCGGTGTGTTGATTATAATGCTTCATCATGCAGTTTGGGCTGAGTAGGTGTTGTACGAGCTGGGTTTATCCGGAATATAATTTTCTAGTGGGCAATTTCGTTTCCGGCTGAAATTTTCCAAGATTCAGTCAAAAATATCTCTCATGAAAAAATATGGGTAGTTTTAAAAGATGCGGTCGTTTTTAAATTTAGATTTTTTTTTTCCAGTGCGTAACTGTTTTAAAATTTGAAAGTGTTTAGAAATGTTAAAGCTTGAAAATGTTACGTTTTGAAAGATGCAGTCGTTTCTATATTTAGATTTTTTTCCCCGGTGCCTAACTGTTTTAGAATTTGAAAATGTTTAGTTGTGCTTAGGTTTGAAATTTTTTAGGTTTTAAAAGATGCAGTCGGTTATAAATTTAGATTTTTTTTTCCAGTGCGTAACTGTTTTAGAATTTGATAGTGTTTAGATGCATAATAATTCGAAGTGTACTTAATTCCCCCGATATTATAGGCTTAATATCACATTAAGTTAAGATTTGTAAACTCTCGTCAGTCGAGCGATAGCTGAATTTGAAAAAAATATAATTTCTTTTAAAACTTCTTATTGAAACCAGAAATTTTCCCCGTCTTTTCAGTGTTGCCAACTTGGGGTTTTCCCCCCTAAATTTGGGGGTAAGTTAGATGAAAAGGGGTGTTTTTAGGGGCCACATTTTTTTAGGGGCATTTTGTGGGGGAAACGTTTTTTCATATTTTGTACAATCGAGACGCGTTTTTTTTTATTACATTATAAGTTCCATACATATGTCAAATGTAAATAAACCTCCATTTCATTATGTGTGTATTTTCTATTTATTTCAATTTATCTCTCAAACAGGATTCCTATTTGGATCCAGAATTTCTTTTAGGAAGGTCTAGGGGGATCTCAAGTTGGTGTTAGGGGGATACAGGGGGATTTCGAGATGGCGCTAGGGGGCAGGCACTTCGTAGATGTTGACAACACTGCGTCTTTTGCTAAGAATGTTTTGAAATTGCCCTCGAACAGAGTTTTAGATATTTAAGTCAGTTTTAGGTATAAAATATATTTCTAAGAGGAATTATTCTAGTTTTTTCTTTTAATTTCTGATATTATTTTCCGTAATATTTGAAAATTTTACGTCCAAAAAATTAAAACAATTTTACGCCAATAAGCTGTAAAATTTTACGCCCCCCAAAAAGGAATCAAGAAATACATATCAAAGTTAACCCAATTTTTAATATGAAATATATCAATGGTTTATTAGCAGTAGGTCAGTGGATGAATTCTTCAGGAAAGGAGAAAACCTTTTGATTAATGTATATTAAATAAACACACCCCTCCCTTGTTTAACATTTTGGGCATAGCATGTATTATATTATTAAACTATTTAATCATAATTTTTGCTGAATTAAAAATTCCCAAATTAGTAATTCAATTTTTATCAGAAACAACTATAGTATCAGCTGTTATACCTCAAATTGTTAATTAAGCTAATACTCGCTTCTTATTGTGTGTAGGGTTACGCGGTATGGCAAGCAAGTGGAGATAGCTAATTCATAATACTGGTACCAAACCCTCAAATTTTTTTAATTGTTGGTTACGACCTGTTGCAAATGTGCCATCGATATGAATATGAGGTATTTTTCAGTTTTACATAAAAAAAACGACTTAAAATGGGGATGCGTTTTATGGTCCGAAAGTAACATTAAGATGAAACGAATATTTAATATATTATTAATATATATAATTATATATATATTATTTATTATATTTATTATATATATTTTTTATCTTTATTAAGTAAGAAATTGAAAATATCTTTATAAACTTAACAAAATAAAAAATATTCTTTACTAAAAATCTTCCCATAAATTTTAAGGTGCGTCTTATGATCCGAAAATACGGTAGTTTCTTATTTTCTTCTGTTTAAGATCAACAACAACATTTGGCTGCATATTTTAAAGCTGCATATTTAACTAATTTTTAACGCAGTTTTAATACATTCTACACTTATTGTATTATACTCAATGATTAGCTCCGAATCTTATTTAAAGCTAAAATGAAAGAGGGTTTTTATACTGAAAAATTATATGATATTAAAAAAAAAAAATTCAAGTAGACTTTTCTAACGAAACTACCGCGTGTTATTAACGTAGGATTACTTATTGTTGTTTATCTCTTTTGTATATATTTGTATATATATATATATATATATGTGTGTGTGTGTGTGTGTATATGTGTTATGTATACATGTATCTATATATATGTACGCATGTATATATATAGTACATATATGTATGTTAAAATTTCGACGCATTTTGGAACTTTTCTGTTTAACTGTTTACCGCTTGTCCAAGCGATACAGACTGGGTTTGGCGCGATGACAAAATTATAACTCGCGAGATACGGACAGACGGTTTTGGCGTCTGAAATTTTCCTTTCCGGAGGACCTTTATGGATAAACGTAATCCTGCGTTAAAACCCTATTTTACGGGGAAAATCTCAATATCATAATATTCATTACAGAGGAAATATCTGAGACTATTCTTTATATGGAAGAAAAAAGTAGCTACTCATTAATGATTGATGATCAGGTGTCTAAAATTTATTTTCACCACCAGTACACATCTTATTTGAAGTTTTTCTCTCTCTTGAATTCACATCAATTTATACCACATAATATGACTAATTTGTGGCTATAAATGTACAGAGCATATTTGAAAGCGGGAGATGAAAAATGGAAAGTTATTAATATAAATGTTCACGTCAGTTTGAAAGATTTCGCTAAAAATTAATTCTAACGCAGTAATAGTTCTCCCATGAAAAAAAAAAAAAAAAGAAAATTTTGTGTAAGATAACGCCGCAAATTTCAGCGAAAATATTTCTGAATTGGTCAGATAGTGTGATTTATGGATTCTGTGTTTTGAAGCAATGATGTCAATCTTTCTGAAAAAAAATTCCGGTAGCTATGTTATTACGTATGTATATATATGTGTGTATTTTCCCCCCGCTTAACGCTAGGTAAATCATGCATGACAGTAGGGCCATTTTCTTACTTTGAGTCACATTTGGAGCTACTTTAAATGTTCTTCAAAATTACTGTGTGTTCCCAAAGCTTAAGCTTGGAGTTATATAACATTTCGTGCCTATTCTTTTGTAATAATTTGGAACGGTCTTCAGATTGCCTGTGAAGTGCAGGGTTGTGCATATAAAGTGGTAAATCGGGTCGTATATTTATAGACAGGTAAAATGAAAAACAGAGGAAAATGACGCCAATTTTATCTTAGCGAAAGCGTGATATGGAGATGTCAGTCAATGATAAACAGATGCAGTCCAGTGAAATTTATATTTCAAAATATAAGTGAATATCATTAGGTATGGAACTCCAGACTGAGACGCAGATTTTGCATTCATGTAGACCAAAAATAAAATCGGAAAAAGTTTCGCAATCCGCAAATTTTGAATTTCTTTATACATGTCTATATATATTTATGCGGTAGTAGGAGGTATATTGCTTCGTGGATATTTTCATTGATGTGTCTGCAGTCTTCTTTTGTTACTTAGTCTGAGAATTGTATTTCCGTTAGAAATGGATTTGGCTGGTTATTGATGAGTTATTTTTGTAACCAGATTCATTTGTTTTTCTTTTTCGCCTTTACATGCATAGTAAAAGCGAAACGTTGTTTTAACGTACTGGCTTTTAGGACAAATTCGCTTGTACTTGTATACAAATGCTTAGATAAATATGCTCCCTATATGCTTTATTTGTTTTAAATATGTTGCATATTTTTATTAACAAATTTATAATGAAAACATTTTACCAGATTTTTTTTTTTAATGGATTTGTTTCTCCATGTACTCATTTTGCTTGCATTAAATATATTTAGAGTCTTTATTTTTTAATCCTGTCTTTATCATGATTTTTTTATCGCGTTTTTAAGGTGTTATATTTTCATCAGCCGTAAGTAACGTTCAGTACTTTTATCAGTTTGGGTAACCGCAATGTTTCATTTGTGTGTTTACCTGTAAAATAATTACAAGATAAAAAGAACATTTTATATACCATGTTTTTTTTTATTTTCTGTTGAATCATTTAAATTTGACAATTCTATGTATTAATAAATACTTTTTAAATTTTTTTGATGAATTATCCATCCACTTGAAAGAAAATGAAGTTAATTGGAAGTTAACTTGCGTTTAACTTTTCGTTCCCGTCCCGGTCGATAGATGGCTGCACCAGTCTACAAAACAAAATTAACTGAAAATGAATTAAAATCTGCTTAAAGATGGCTAAAAGTATTAAAATAATGCATTGTCATCGTGTTCTGAGCTATTCTAAAAGTTTCAAATGTCTAGCTAATCGGGAAGTTAGTTAAAAATCGATTGCAAAATTTGTACTGAACAAACACACACACAAAGAAGAAAGCGAGTTAATAAAAACATGGTAATTATACTGTCTTAATTATGTATCGTGCATGATTTAATTAATCGTGCTGGCACTGTAACTATTGTCTCAACGGTTTTCTTGTGTTTTGTGTAAAAACTGGCATCATTACTATTATTTTTAACTATCTTAGTTTCAATACTCTTTATTATTAACTTTCAAAATTAGCCTGAGTTTTTCATTGTTCCTTAAACTATGTAATTTTAATTGCAATTCATATATTTGTATACGTTTTTCAATCTTCGCTGAGCACATTGCGATCGAATAAAATCATTTCTTTATCAATTGTGAACAAAACTTCAGTCTCAAGCAGTTAGTAAAATCTTCCTATATTTGAATCATGCATTACTTTTTTATGGGAACAAAGGAGAGACTGAGGGCTACTTGTTTGCATCCATGCACAGGAGGCCTCCTCCGCCTGACTGCTTTCACTTTAGTCAGTCTCTCGCCGTGCAGAAACTGTGTTGGCACCAATCTTATCTCCTTAACGCCCTACGTCTCGCGACAACTTAACTCGGAGAGACACCCGGGAACCAGCTTTTATCTATCAATTTGGGGATAAAACGCCAAGTAAAGTGTCCCTTTAAAGCAAGCTCAGTCTATCTGTACTCTTCGCGGCTTTTATGTATAGGGTTTTATCCATTTTAATCATTTTATGTATTATGATCAGTTACTTTATCCGATTGGATACTTCGACACTGGTCGATGGAGTGTTTTTAGACTTTTTCTGTTTCGAATGAGGCCAAATAATCAGATTCTTTGTCTATATATATAAAACAGTTCCGTTACTGACTGACTGACATATAACACACAGACCAAACCGCTGGACTAAAGAGCAGAAATTTTGCATGGCGATTCTACTTATAGTGTAGGGCTGCACTAAGAAAGATTTTTTTTAAAAATCATCTTAGATTTTTTAATTAAATTTTTAAGCTGATTTTTAACTTTTTTTAAGTTTGCATTTAAAATAATAATTTGAGGGTTATAAAATTTATATCACGAGACAGATTATAAAAATTCCTTTAAAATGAAATCTTTTTCGAATCTTTACCTCCATTTTCTGATTTTTGGTGAATTTTTAAAGATCAATTTTTAGATTTAATCTATTAAATGCTGATCACGTGGTTTCTTTTCTTTTTGTGATACTTTAAATTAATTTTGCGTCACGTCCATAACAACGAAATAAATTGACAAAAAAATTAAAATACGGAAAAAGATAAAATTTAACCACTAGACTAATTGAGATGGAAGTTTTTAAAGAGTTGAATTCATATTAGTATTTTAATGGATATTAAACATACAAATTAATTGCATACATTGACCGTTGTATTTAATTTGAATGTACTCCGTAGCAAAGTATGGGTGTTCAGCTAGTGTTATATATTTTTGTGACGACGTAGTCTTAAAGAAGGATTCCAACTCGAAAGTATGGTAAATATGTCTGAAATATGAAACAACTTGATGCTTTTATTTTACCCATTATAACCCCAAACTTAAATTCTACATTCCAATTTTAATCCGTTCGATCCAAGATTTGATAAAGTGTCTGTTATTCTAATTTCTTTTTAAATATTTAATGAAAATTATGAAATTAAGAACAATGATGCATAAGAGTAAAACTCTAAGGTGTATAAAATAGTTAGATTTAAGCTTTATCTAACTATTTAGTATTTAAATGCGAGAAATTTAGGATTTAAATGCAGATATTCAAAACAGTTTTAAATATCTGCAATAGTTGCATTTTTCTTTAGTGACATACGAATTAGAAACAAATTTAAACCAATCAATTTTGAAATGCTTTATTTGAAAAATGAAATTAAAATATATTTAAAAGAACCTAAATCATTTTGACAAGAAAAATTATTGCACTTTAGAGACTTTTATGTTAATTTATTATTAAAAACGTAATGTAGAGAAATTTTTTAAATTGTTAAAATAATCGTATATTCTTTATCGACAAAAAAGGATTTTAGAGTAGTATTGTTTTCTTAGCTATATACAAATTTGTCAGCCCTGCTCTATTGTGTAACTAAATTTATGGCTTAAATTTTGCAAAGTGATTGTCTACACCCATCCATTGTGGTGCGTGAGGCAGTTTTGAAAACGGCGTCTTTTCAAGAGACTAAGTAATGAATGTATCTCTTTTAAAAATAGTCTACTTAATAGAATAACGAACATTTTAGGAAAAATATCTATTAAAACAAAAAGTTTATATATTAAGGTTGCCTCCGCATTAAACCTATATATATATATATATATATATATATATATATATATATATATATATATATATATATATATATATATATATATATATATATATATATATATATATATCACGACTTAAATTCATCTTAGTTGGGAGCAAGTAATTAGCAAAAAATAAGTAGATGGCAACACCAGTCAAATCACTTGACTATAATGTTTACATTTAGTCAAGTGACATTATAGTCAAGTGATGACTATAATGGTTTATAATGTTTACATTTTAACGCACAGCACCCCTAGTGTTTCTATGATATGGGGATGAAAAACAAAAAGCAGAGCATGGATTGACGCGGTGCCTTGAAAATGTACGCTGCTGGGTGAAAAATTTGAGAAATGGCGTAACCGCCATTGAGAGCTGACAATTGCTTTAGAGATGAAGACAATAAAGAATCAATTATGAACTGAGTTCAGTTTACTTCCCAATTTTCAGCCACGACTGCTTAACGAGAATCAACTTATATGGCTAGGAGGAACGAGACACGTCATACATACATATATATATATATATATATATATATATATATATACACAGGTGAACCCCGTTATACCAAACCCGGTATATAACGAACGAAAATTTTGGTCCCGACGTTTTCCTATTGTACGTGATTTAATTAGTATTGTGTCAGTTTAATGTAAGCAATTTTAGTCAATTTAATTCACTAATGATCATTTTTAATAGATTTTATCATTTTTAATACATCATTATTGAATACACATTGCAACTAATGAGTTATACATTGTGTGAACACTAGCATTTTCCAAACGGTTCCGATATAGCGAACCACCGGATAAAGCGAACAAAACCTTTGGTCCCTTGAAGTTCGTTATAACGGGGTTCGACTGTATATATATATCTAGGTAACACCAAAATTTTGTAAATTACGGGAAAAAGTAACAGAAAAAGTAAATAAATTTGAATATAATTATGTATGTCATAAAAATAATTATTAAATCATTCGTCCAGCCTTTATGGCAGAAATTATTTGATTGCATCTCTATAATTTATTGTTTTTCATGGAGGTCTGTTCTATCGAAATTATTGCTTGACCATTAAGTCGCTCTTAAGTTGGTA
>OU015491.1:198030566-198125566 GCA_907164885.2 Dolomedes plantarius | reverse complement strand
TTTAAAAGTATGATTGCTTGTGCCATAGGGCTATTCAAACAAATCTGTCGACTTGGATGGACGGTATTGTGAGTAGAGATGCCTCTGAGACGTAACCGGCGACAGTACGAACAATTGTCGGACTTTGAGAGGAGACGTATAGTAGACCTCAGAGAAGCAGGTTGGTCGAACAAGTGTATCGGCTGCCACCTCGGTCGGAGCGATATGGTAGTTGCTCGGTGTTGGCAACAATGGATCACGGAAGGGATAGTCTACTGTTGCGGATGGTCAGGGTGTCCCAGGAACACAAATGCGCGCGATGATCGCGCAATGATAAGAGCGGCCACGTCCGCACCAACAACGTCGCTAGAATCGGTTCGACGCCATTTACCACCTTCCATACATCCGGTGGTATCAAGGGAAACCATTCGAAGACGACTGGCCGACGCAGCTATAAGGAGCCGACGTCCATTAATACGCGTACCACTGACCCCACATCATAGGCATTGTCGATTGGATTTTTGCCGACATCGGGAAGCTGAAGTTTGACCGACTGGAGGCGTGTGATCTTCAGCGATGAATCCCGATTAGTCTCAATTCTGGTGACCAGAGCATACGCGTGTGGAGGCGGCCAGGCTACCGGTCCGATCCGGCATTTGTTGTCGAGAGGCATACGGCGATTACACAAGGTGTGACAGTGTGGGGGGCGATTTGTTGGGACACACGATCACCTCTAGTCGTCCTTCAACTCACTTTGACGGCACGCAGTTACGTGGATGATATTTTAACGCCAGTTGTACTGCCTATGCTATCAAGTCGCCCAGGTGCCATTTATCAGCAAAGCAACGCTCGTCCACATACTGCCGCGACTCTCCCAACAATGTCTTCAAGGTTATGACGTACTCCCATGGCCTGCCAGGTCACCAGACCTCTCGCCAATAGAACACGTCTGGGACGTACTTGGAAGGCAACTGCAGCCGTCCCGGAATACTGGTGTATTAACTGTCCAGTGGCAAAGATTATGGCATGATCTTCCGCAGGAGATCATAGGTGACATTGAATCGATACCACACCGTGTTTCGGCCTGTATAGCTGCCAGAGGTGGATTTACTACTTACTGACTTGTAACTTTTTTCATGCCATATCCTCTTAATAAAACGGTCTGTTCGTAATTTGTAATCGTTTGCTTATCTCCTCATACACTACATACATGTTAAGTTTCGTGATAGTAGCTCGTTTCCTTCTGGGTGCATATATTTTTTTGTGACAGAGTGTGTGTGTATATATATATATATATATATATATATATATATACAGTGGAATCTCGATCGATCGTCTTGGGATCCATCGTTTTTCTGTATGTGTCGTTCATTTTATACAGTCCCAACGATCATATTGCTTTGTTATGTTTCCGCATCTATCGTTTACCCGCATTTATCGTTCATTCCAGTCGGTCCCTTGAAAAGCGATAGATCGAGATTCCACTGTTTATATATATATATAATATGAATATGAGAGAGAGAGAGAGAGATTAAGTAAGTAAAATGTATTTTATATGTAATTCAAAATATAATTTTTAAACAGATTTTACTCTTCTGGATAACCACAAACGCTACACATTTATCTAATATATATTTAAATAACACATCTATGTTTTTATCAGGTTTGAAATCTATAATATAATTTTTGGCCCCATCTGAAACATGCCACGTAACATACGTCACCTTACACAAATACCCGTAGATTTAAACTTTTTAATATCAGTTCAAGAAACAATTAATATTTAAAAATTCTAAGAAGCAGTACTGAAGTTCATAAATACCATTATATCTGATACAAGAGTGAAGGTTTGAAATGCTTTTTTGGCAATCACGTCGTTGAATGTTTAAATTTTTTTTCAATTTCGTATTTTTGACGTAGTATTAAGGATGCTGTGTACTAACTCTACTGGACTCGCGCACCTCAATGTTAACCTGTGCAGAAAATGTGTCTACTATTTAGAGCTACATAAAAGCTGATAATCCAATAAAAAATGGTATTTTCAGATAGCCTGAGCTTTTCTGCACCTTGCAACAGAATTCATTTTATAAATTTCGTCCACCAAAGGAATTGATAAGCGTTTAAGACACACTATACCAGATTTTTCCCCTAAATAATTTAAATTTTAAAATAGTATTTGAGGTTTTTTTTAAACGAAAAATGCCCCAAGGTGTACAATTTCTTTCTCCATTACGGAGTACAATTTTTTTTTTTAAATCTTTAAATCCAAGTTAGCAATCCTTAGACACATTTTCTCCATAGGTTAACATTGAGGTGAGCGAATCCATTAGGGTTAGTACACAGCAGCCTTAAACTTTCTTGTTTTACATCTTTCCGAGGACTCGGAAGCAGGGTTTTAACGGAACATACAAACTCTTATCTTGAATAATTTGAAGCTCTCAACCAAACACAGTTTTTCTCAACACAATTTACTCAATATATTAGATATCTCCGAAGCGCCTTCACCCCCCATTACATCTGCTCCCGAAAATATTACCTTATTTTCGAGGAATTTTTGCTCCTCAATTTAAAATATTTATTTCGGGAAATGAATTAACCTCATTATGCAGTCGTGCAAAGTTTAGGACGTGTAATAATTTATCACTTTCTCGAGCGTTCTATGACACAATAATTTATCTTTAATCCTTAGGGATGGTGTATAAAGTTTCGGACAGCTTAGCTTTCTGATTATAATTACTAATTGAGCTGAAAACTTATCAGACGATCTTCGGAGTCGTAATACAGCTTTAACGGCCAGTCCTGCCGCAGCGGTTAAATTTTAGATTTTCGTCGGAATTGGATTTCTCAGTGAGCGAAGATGTATAAAGGATTGCAAATCAATTACCATCATCGCAATAATTAAATTAGTATACAACAAGATAAGTGATTAGGATTTTGTACTGATATGATATAAATGTTTTTATAGTTTGCGTTTGAATACGAAAAATGGCTATTTAATACATCTTGATATTTAATTGAGGTTTTCATTTTTCCTGTAGCCTATCTAGGAGGAATGAAGATTCTTTTAAAGGATATTTTAAAACAGTTTTGCAAATTTTGGATAAATATACAAGTTTTTTTGTTTTTTTTTGTTAATTTTTATTTCTACAGCGAATGAAATTTTTTGTATTTGTAGAAAGTTTGGTAGTATTTTTTTTCGATTCGTAGTAAGCGGATGTGTATAAGGATTGCAAATCAATTACCATCATCGCAATAATTAAATCAGTATATAACAAGATGAGTATACGAAAAATGGCTGTTTAATGTGTCTTGATATTTAATTGAGGTTTTCATATTTTCCTGTGGCCTATCTAGGAGGAATCAAAATTCTTTTAAAGGATATTTTTAAGCAGTTTTACAATTTTTGGATAAATTTACAAGTTACTTTTTGTTTTTTCATTAATTTTTATTTCTACAGCCGTGGAAATTTTTTGGAGTCGTAGAAAGTTTGGTAGTATTTTTTTCGATTCGTATTTAGCAGATGTGTAGAGGATTTCAAATCAGTTACCATCAGCGGAATAATTAAATCGGTCGATAACAAGATAAGCGATTAAGATTTCGCACTGATATGGGAATTTTTTGGGATTCGTAGTAAACGAAGATGTACGAGGATTGCAAATCAATCACCACGAGCTCAATAATTAACTCAGCATGTAACAAGATAAGTTTTTAAGATTTTGTACTGATATGATTTAAATGATTTTCAGTTTGTGTTTGAATACGAAAAATGGCTATTTAATACGTCTTGATATTTAATTGAGGTTTTCATATTTTCCTCTCGCTTCTCTAGAAGGTATCAGGATGCTTTTTTAGTTAAAGGATATTTTAAAGGAATTTTTGCAATTTTTTAATAAATATGCAAGTTTCTTTTTGTTTTTTTTCATTAATTTTTATTGCTATAGCCTTCGAAATTTTTTGGATTCGTAGTAAGCCGAGGTGTATAAGGATGACAAATCAATTTCCATCAGCGCAATAATTATCTGAGCATATTACAAGATAAGCAATTAAGATTTTGTACTGATATGATTTAAATATTTTTCACTTTGCGTTTGAATTTAAAAAATGGCTATTTATTACGCCTGTTGATATTTAATTGAGGTTTTCATATTTTCCTGTCGCTTATTTAGGAGGAATCGGGATGTTTTTTTCAGTTAAAGGATAGTATAGAGGAGTTTTAAATTTTGGGATAAATATATGTTTCTTTTTGTTTTTCATTAATTTTTATTTCTATAGCCATGGAATTTTTTTGGATTCGTAGTAAGCCAAGAAGTATAAGGATGACAAAGCAACTACCATCAGCGCAATAATTAACTCAGCAAGATAAGCGATTAAGATTTTGTACTGATATAATTTAAATGCTTTTCAGTTTTCGTTTGAATACGAAAAATGGCTATTTAATTTGACTGTTGATATTTAATTGAGGTTTTCATATTTTCCTGTCGCCTATCTACGAGGAATCAGGATGCTTTATCAGTTAGAGAGTATTACTATAAAGGAGTGTTGCAATTTTGGGATAAATATGTACAAGTTTCTTTTTGTTCTTTCATTAATTTTTATTTCTGTAGCCATGGAAATTTTTTGGATTCGTAGTAAACCAAGATGTATGTGGATGACAAATCAATTACTATCAGCGCAATAATTAGCTCAGCATATAATAAGATAAGCGATTAAGATTTTGTATTGATATGATTTAAATGTTTTTCAGTTTGCGTTTGAATACGAAAAATGGTTATTTAATACGTCTGTTGATATTTAATTGAGGTTTTCATATTTTCTTGTCCCCTATCTAGGAGGAATAACGATGCTTTTATAGTTAAGTGATTTTTAAATATCTACGTTTTACCCCAAAAAAATACTGATGCATTTATTATGTAGTGACTTGAGGTATGTAATATTCTTTCACGTCAATCGTAATCAGAGATACCTTAAGAAGGAAATATTGAATAGTTTCAGACATCAATGTTCTGTTTCTTTTCAGACAAATAATAAATAGTTATGAAGAAATTCTTCCATCACGCCATAAATGAACCCTTAGCATTAAACCTGATGCTTGATTAGAGGAAAACACATCATATTTTAAAGTATCTAGTTTTACGGGCAAAACATTTGTTAAATGGATAAAAAAGCATCTACTTAAGTTATGCGTGTACAGTGCATACAAATTAAATGCAAAATAACACATAATTAAAAGGATTAATATTTTCTAATCGAAATCAGCAAAGAAAACTTCGTGAAGTAATTTAAAGTGTCTTTTACCTCATTTTAATATATTTTGATGCTCATGTTTACGCATTTTTAACTTCACCTCTTCGCAAGCAACGCTCGCGGAACTGCCTTATATAAATCATGAGGGTAATTTGCTGCTATAAATTATTTACCCTTGAAGAAACTACAGAGCAATTTATGAACATATTACTTTAGGTCATTATCAATTTCATTTTACGCCACAGGAACCTTGAATGGGCGTACGGCAGTAAAATATTATGCTTTGGACAATTTAAAGTAAAGTTTGTGAGAAATGATTATTTTTTTCGATTAAAATGCATAGTGGATTGCAATTTCTCCTGCATTTTTAATTTTATAATTTCTATGAATACTAATGCAAACTTGTCATAAATTTTGCCAATATTTATCACCGCTAACTTAATAAAGATTTCATTTAATGTGTGAAATTTAAATTATAAAATTATGTATTAACGAAACTTGTTGTTTCAAAATCTTGAATGAAAGTTTCTTTTCGAAACCTCCTCTTTTCTAAAATCAGAGAAACCTCTAAATAGTATATTGAAATTCTTTCTCTATTTTTACCATGTTTTTATTAACTCGCTTTCTTGTTTGTGTGTTTGTCCAGTACAAATCTTGCAATCGATTTTTAACTAACTTCCCGACTAGCTAGACATTTCAAACTTTTAGAATAGCTCAGAACATGATGACGATGCATTCTTTTAATCAATTTAGCCATCTTTAAGCAGCATTGAATTCATTTTCAGATAAAATATCAACGGTATGCTGACTGTTGTATTCTCTAAAGATAAAGCTATGCATTGTAAACCATACTAACGGTTTTTAAAACATATTAAAGATTTAATAACACACATAGACTTCGCTGGTTTAGCCATCAAAACGAAAAGGTAAAATTTCATGTTGTTGCAAAGTAATCCTTGTTTTTACAAGAATATTCGAAAGAAAAACAAATCATCTACACAGTGAAACTTCTGTAGCCGACGACCCTTATTTCTGTCTTTAAATTTGTCTTTTTGCTAAAAAAATTCGATAAAATATCAACGGTATGCTGACTGTTGTATTCTGTAAAGATAAATCTATGCATTGTAAACCATACTTACGGTTTTGAACACAATATGCCTGAAGGATGTACAGTGAAAACTTCTCTAGTCGGTGAAACACCCTTATGGCACCCTGATGGCACCCATGTGGAAAATGTGCAATCCAAATAAAAGTTTTCTTTTTTCCGATCTGTGTTGTCATCAGTGATTGGTGTCTTGCCTCTGACATATGCAAATTTCCTCCGTGCGCCCCGATCGTGTTTTTGTAGGCCGTTCGGAGAGCTTTTTTTTTTGTGATACACGTACCGTTCGAACGCTATTTAGGGTTTTCGCATGCGCTGAGTATTTTGCGACGGTAAAAAATGGGCGTTGGCATTCGAAAATTTCGAGTTTCTGTACCCATAATCGTAACCGTGAGCGCCACTTTGTTGCTGTTCACAAAATCCCGAGCTCATACCTCTGCATAACTATATCTCGAATCTCATCTCGATCGGTTGAACGGAACAGCCGCTAGAAGTCGATATATCGGCAAAGTTTTATTATGACCACCCTGTACTTCATGTTGGTTAAGTTATGCAAAAAATTTGGAATAATTGTTTAACTTTAACTGTATTTATGCTTAGTTTTCACGAATTCGTTGAATATTAGTAAATGTAATTTTTTTTCTCTAGTAAATTTTTTGATTTTACTGAATTTGAAAATTTAAATCTAATTTTACTTTTTACTAAAATTAAAAATTAAGATTAGAGTAAAATATTAGAATAAAAAATCTAGTTTTGATTTTTTTTTTTTTTTTTTTGCTAAAGCTTCTAAAATATATATTTCCAGCTAGTTAAGCTATGCATAGAAATTTGAAATATATATCTTAATATTATTTTTTAACTTGTATTATATTTCTATTTTGTTTTCATAAATTTGTTGTATGTTCCTAAATCTGTTTTTTTTTCTTTTGGTTTTAGGTAAGTTTGCTGAAACATGTGTACCTGCACAAATACAGTTACTTATAGAAACGAAGGAAGTTGTAAGAAAACTTTAAAAGAAGCAAGGTAGGCTTTCGGGTCATGAAGTGTAACAGAGAATACGCGCATGTTAATTTTCAAGAACACATAATTTCTAATTAAAACTTTCTCCTTGTAGAGCTTAACTTTTAATTACCTTTCTTTAAACAAAATGTGCAATACCTGTCAATTTCTATTACATATAAAGGCAGTGGAATTTACTTGTTTTGAAAAGAACTTGTGTTTCTTTCGACATTCCTGCTTCATCATGGATGAAGTAAGTATTACATTTCGAAATGTACATTTTAACGTAGGATTACGTTCCTCCATAACGGTCCTCCGGAAAGGAAAACTTCAGACGCTAAAACTGTCCGTCCGTACCTCGCGAGTTATAATTTTGGGAACGCGCCAAACCCAGTCTGCATCGCTTGGACAAGCATTAAACAGTTAAACAGAAAAGTACCAAAATGCGTCAAAATTTTGACATACATATATGTATATATATGTATACGTACATATATATATATATAGATACATATATAAATAACACAAACAAACATATATGCATACATAATTATAAGATAAAAAGAACTTTTTATATACCATGTTTTTAAAATTTTTTTTAATCATATAAATTTGACAATTCTATGTATTAAATACTTTTTTAATTTTTTTGATGAATTATCCCATCAACTTGAAAGAAAATGAAGTTAATTGGAAGTTAACTTGCGTTTAACTTTTCGTTCCCGTCCCGGCCGATAGATGGCTGCACCAGTCTACAAAACAAAATTAACTGAAAACGAATTCAAAGCTGCTTAAAGATGGCTAAAAATATTAAAATAATGCATTGTTGTCGTGTTCTAAGCTATTCTAAAAGTTTCAAATGTCTAGCTTGTCGGGAAGTTAGTTAAAAATCGATTGCAAGATTTGTACCGGACAAACACACACACACAAACAAACAAACAAGAAAGTGAGTTAATAAAAACATGGTAAATAAAAAGAGGTAAGCAACGATAAGTAATCCTACGTTTATAACCCGCGGTAGTTTCGTTAGAAGAGACTAACTAAAAATTTTCCCTTTTTTTTTTAATTATTCGCTGTATGATATCTGTATACCTTTTTTACTTTTCAGATACGGATAATAACGTACTTTCCTCTAAGGAACATAGCACATAAATAGTTCATTTAAGATATTCATGAACAGTACGTTTCTGTCCAGTTATCTAAACGGATATCCGCGTTAAGCCTTACCTCACGCTGAATTGAATGGAGCCACATTTTTGAGAAAGAGATTTTCTGTTTCAAAGTGCAATTTCCTTTTCAGGCAGATGAACAAAGTCGTTTTCTATTTTGAGAGAAATATAATTAAAAGCAGAAGTTTAGCTTTTAATGCAACTGGGAACTTTTCTCAACGGCTCTTGTTTCATATGTCGAAATTAAATAGCACTCTTCCACAGTTCTGAAAAGTAAGGAAGGAGATGTTAGAGAAATTATTTTTTTTACCAAATATGAATTAAGATGAAAAAAAAGGTTAAATTTTTTTAAAAAATATATCTGCAGTTGTATGTTCATATGCTGAAAATAAGTTTTAGGATTATCTTTCTAGATTATTCATTTACCGTATAAATTATCAGACAAAGATAAAATACGAACAGTATTTTTTCGTGTTGAGGAAATTGCTTTTATAGCTTACAATTTTCTACTCCGAATCGTCTTCATTAATGTAAATTCGGCAAATATGCTTGAGATATTATAATTTTTAAATTAGCCGATGCTGACATATCTTTCCTGCTGCCATTAATATTCAATCTTAACGATCTGATTTGTTTTATATTAGATTTGATAAATTAGTCTCCTAAAACCTGGCTCGTATTAGATAGGGCTTTAGTGACTATTTCCTTTAGTAGTATATCTAAGAATTTACATGATTCACTGTAGATATACTAACTTAATCGTCATGTACTCTTTCATTCAGGTTAATGTTGCTGAAATGGTAAGATAAGAGTTTCAAAATACTGCTTATTGTTACTTTTAGCTGATTTATCTACTAAAACTTTACACATTCTATTACATTTCAAGCCTGTTTATTATTTTTTTTCCCGAAAACCTCCTAGTAACGGAATAACAACATGCGGTATATGTTCAAGCCTTCGCAGGGTAAAAGATAGCCGTGGCGCTCAAAAACCACCAATGTAAATTACGATTTGTGAGACTAGATTACTATTATAATTGGGACTTCAGGTAGCCTAGTGGTCGCGCGTCGGTTTTCGGTGCTGAGGGTGTATCCAATCCAGACAAGTACCATTAAATACCTTCGTGTCTAGGCCGGATATGGGCACGTTAAACCCGTAGACCGGAAAGTCCCTCTATGAGGTCACAGGGGGGGGGGCAGAAGGTACGATTCCCCCAGATGCCTTGCTCAGTAAAAATTTAGGATGGCACCTGGCTAAATCGGAATCTTGTGTTGCCATTATAAACCGTAGCGTCAGTCCGCTAGCCTCTATTTACGTGGTTTAGTATGTTGCTTGTATACTGAAGTAGGTAAAAAATACAGGGGCGTTAGCTTTCAGGACAAAAGTATCTGATCTAGAACTCAAAATCATATTTATTTTATTCTGTAACTCAAAGTTTTATTTATTTAAAGCGTACTTTTGTTCGTCCGTCATGCTTGATTCATGTTTATCCTTTCTCTAATATTTTCGAATTCCGTACACCCTTTGCAAACTTTCATGTGATCCGTGCTTTTCCGTAGTAAATCTCAATAGTAGAGAGAGAACGTACGAAATAGCAGGTGTTAGCACTTTTTAGTTTTTCTTGCAACACCTGCTACTTCCTACGCTCTCTCTACTTAGGCCTATATTACAGTATCAAAGTTCTTTGACAAAGATCTTTTATAAAAGAAGTTTGACAAGAAATATGACAGTGTAATACCTCAACTTTTCTAAAAGATAACTTTTATAAAAGTTGGGCCCTTCGTCAAAGTTTTATAAAAGATCTCGGTGCCCGGATATTATAAACAACATTTCGAGGAATAACATGTTAAAAAAAAATACAAATGTGTGAAAAACGCGGCAGATGAAGAACAAGATTTCAATTCGAAATAATTTTAGCTCTAATTAAAAGTTGCGTTCTAATGACAAAACAGAAATACACGAACAATATTCAAAATGAGTATGTTAAAAGAAACGTAAATATTTTGAAGCAAATGTCTTAGGATGCTGAAATTTTGCATGATGGTTACTCCTAAGCTCTACATGCCCAGTAAGAAATATTAAAAAAAAAAAAAATTTAAGGGGTTAAAAAAAGCTTAACACCCTTCCCCTCTAAAAAAAAACCCCATTGTATCTCTGAAACCGTAAGGTCTAGGAAGCTGAAATTTTGTATGATGGTTCGCCTTAAGCCCTAGGTACACACCAACAAATCTTTTTTAAGAGCTCGAATTTTAAGGGGTTTAGCCCCCTTAGATAGAAATAACTTTTATAAAAGAACTTTGATAGTGTAATAGGGGTATTTTGAGGTCATAGCATTTCTTTTATGTATAAATCTTATAAAAGATACAAATAACTTTTATAAAAGATCTTTGTCAAAGAATTTTGATAGTGTAATATAGGCCTTACTGGCATTTGCAGCTTACAAACGTCCCTTTAGTAACATACCATCTAAAGGTCTGAAAAATAACCAAAACGTAAAATCTCCCTTCTCGTCCCATAACCTATATAATCCCGTATGTCACTAATACAAGAAGCGTTTCTGTCAGAATCTGGCGACATATCGAAATATAAAACAATCCTATGGTTTTTTATTACTCTGAGTGTACCAGACTTCACCTAAAAGATAAGCTTTTATTAACTTTTTAACGCCATTATATGGTTTTTTAAATAGTTTTACATTATGCATACTTTCACTTGTGCATAATAATGGTTGCATTAATTCACATACATACATATGCGCTTACACGTTAAACTACAATCTGCCCAGAAGAAAAGAAGATCAAAATTTATCATTCCGATCAAATCTTTGTTTATACCCAGCGCCCAGACCGTGACACTTGCACGCTCCCACCAATTGTCAGCGCGGAATGATTGAACTGTATCATCAACCTTTCGGGCGCGTTCCACTACCCTTATCGATTGTGGAGAGGGTTGCATGCACCATCTGCTTTTTCTTTCGTCAATAATTTCACCCAGGGGCCAAATGTCTGTTTCCAACACTCCGGGAGAAGTTTGCATTCTTTTCGATAACAACAAATTGTACGTATTTCTTACAAAGTGAATTGCCCAGGAAGAGATACTAGTCGGGGTATGTGCTGAGGGAACAAGAGCGCTCTATTTTATGTCTCGGGCGTTTCCTTTCTTTCGGAAAGATGTAGTCCCGAGGCCTTTTTCTTCTTGGATGGAAGTATCCTTTCTTTTGTGTAGTTCTTATTTTAAAGATGAAAAGGCCTGCGATCAAAACTGCTTTTATTTAGAACTTTTTTTTTTTTTACTAACTCTTGATAAATAATATGTGTCACTCGTTCAAGCCATTTACGGTTTTATCTTGACAGTGAATTTGTTCATAGGGAAAAATAGATGCTTTTACAGATACGATATTTTAAATATAAATAAATTATTTAGGATGTATTTAATCTAATCCAGTGGATTTAAATTTTACTTAATATGTCTAGGGCAGTGATTCTCAAACTGCTCTCAACTAATTCTCAAACTTTTTTTTCGTCACGGTACACTTTTAATAATTTAAAAATTTGGCAGAACAATAAGAAAAATTTAAAATTATTTTAATTGGAGAATTGGTTGATGTGCCTATACTATATTTCGTTAAAATGGCATACGAAATAATTTTCATTATAATATAAAATGAAACTTCATTACAAAGTAACCAAAATATTTATTTAACTATAAATTATATTTAATGCGAAATTTGATCTTGTTTTTTGATAACTTCATTTATATTTGGGCGTAAAGATGATAATGCTACTCTCATTTCGTGATCCACATTTAAAAGTCTGGATCTTTTTTTTCGTTTTTATGTTGGTCATAAATTTCATTTAATGCGAAATTTGATCTTCTTGTTTTTGTCATTTATATTTGGGCGTAAAGATAATAATGCTACTCTCATTTCGAGATTCAGATTTAAAAGTTTGGACCTTTTTTTTCGTTTTTATGTTGGTCATAAATTACATTTAATGCGAAATTTGATTTTGTTTTTTTTTTGATAACTTCATTTATATTTGGTTGTAAAGATGGTAATGCTAATCTCATTTCGTGATCCAAATTTAAAAGTCTGGATCTTTTGTTCTCTTTTATGTTGGTCAAAGCAGAAAATCCGAATTCGCACAAATAACATGTGGAAAATTGTAATAACACACTGAAAGCTTTTGTGATATTGTCAGATAATCGTATGTAAGATTAATCCAGAACGAATTAATTGATTCTTCTGAATGTTTTGAAATCCAATCTCGGGTATTACATACTAAAATTAGTTCTTCCTTTTCTTTCAGATTTAATTCATACACCGACGTGTCGTTTATCATAAATAGATTCTGATCCAATCGAAATTTTTTATTTTTTAAATTTTGAAAGTAATGAACAATTAATTGCTCTAGTATTGCAAATGATCAATAATTATTTTATGAATCATTTTATAAGTCTTTTGGAACTGACTCAAACGTTTCTAAACTACCCTATTCTGCTTTATTCTTCCATAAAGTACTTTTTTTATCGGTTGAGTTTAAAATATTTTCTTTCGGGCCTTGCATACTTGTATTTATGTTATTGAAAATTACAAAAATATCAGATCAGCAAGCTAGCTTAGCACACCATATATTGTCATCCAACAAATCAACTGAATCATTATTCTATAGTTCAAAATATATCTTTATCTCGTTTTTTGGATTCATGCATGTGAGATAAAACTTTTTAAAAATCCCTCTGGACAACCACTTAACTTCCGTGTGCAGTAATAACGATTCGTATTTAGACTCTATTGCCAGGCATAATTGACTAAATAGGTGACTTTTTAATGGTCTTGATTATATATAATTAATCATTTTAACACATTGTTCCAGTACTATTTTCAATTCTGATGGTAGTTGTTTTGTAATGGTAATTGTTTGTCTGACGTCGCTTATGTATGGATATTCGCAGTGAAGGCACACTTAAAGAATCTAACGGCAAGTGGTTGAAAATCACTGGTCTAAGACTATGCTGTTTTATCATGGAGACGTCATACAAGGTGTGTGGGACACAAAATTCTTGAGCACATATTTTCATTGCTTAAAGCATACATACTGTAGCGTTTATACAATCAAATAGCACAAACTGCATGTGTGCACTACGATGATTACAGTAAAACATGCAATATTTTTATGCTGTACCCTGCTGTACTTAAGTTTATTTCGAAACTGAATTTTTTATCGCCATCTTTTAAGGGACATTAGCTAAATTCCCATGCAATTATACAGGGTGTTGCCGAATTCGACTGACAAATTCAGAGGGGTGATAGTAAGCATCAAGACGAGCAAATCTGACCCTGGAAGACGCTGTTTACATAATCGGACCATACCTCTTACCGTCTGTTGACTTTTCATTTCTGCATCTTTGTTTATCCTCTAGCTGATGAGGTTTGCGTTTCCGGCCATACTTTCCCATGTGATTCTGTTTTGTTTTTTTAGTTTTCTACCTTCTCCAGAAAATTGCAATATTTCCGGCCATCCTGTGGGGTCGATAAGAGGTATGGTCCGATTAAGTACACAGCGCCCTCCAGCGTGAGGTTTGCGTTTCCGGTCATACATTCCTATGTGAATATAGCCCGTCTTTATGCCTACTATCACTCCTCTGAATTTTTCTGTCGAATTCGGCAACACCTTATATATAAAATTTCTTTCAGCGTTTTCTTCTTTCAATTTTTTTCATTGAACTATTTTTAAAATTTCTAATTTACAATAAAAGTCTTTAAAGGTATTTTCTCCGATGCAAAAAGTTTTCACCTTTTGACATTGATTGGAAATTTTATCAGTGAATTTTTTCTAAATCTTGGCGACAAACTTGTTTGAAAACTTTCCAATGTACAAAAGAGGGAAAAAAAATGTGCAAATGTAGTTAGCTGTTGCTTCGAAAGATAAATCGATAACTAAACATGCTTTGAAATCTCGAGTTCGAAATTTTTTCGTTACGAAACTTCATATTGTTCAATCTTTTTTACAAGTAGAATAATCTTTAGGCTTAGTCCATTCGAGTGGAAACACAGTACGAAATGTGGATAAAGAAAATAAAAATTGAGCGTCCAGACTACTTTTAAGAAAATAAAACATTAATCATTTACAGATTTTCAGACAATGAGATGTACTTGTCTGGTTTTTTAATTTAGCTATCTTGTAAATTGTGATGTTGTAAAGGGCTATTTTATAATTTATTTATAGTGTTTCGCATAGCAACTCTTAGACAGTACAGACAGGTAGCATTGCATGATCCAAGGGAGTAGACGTTTTCCGTAAAAACATTACATCAACTAACTTGATATTTTCCTAATTTTTTTCCCAGCACTAGCGACAACGTGTGACGTCACATGCAGTCTAAGACTCTTTACCCCCCCCCCCCCCCTAACCGTGACAAATATTTCAGAAAAATGCACCAAAATGGAAAAAATTTTCCGACTTACAGTGCAAAACACTCATTCCCAATTCACGATTATATAACTGACCACATCCCCATTTCTCACCATTGAAATAAATGAAGGACAAATACCGCCATCTATTATGAAAATAGTAAAATAATCCATTCGAAAGGAAAATGGGCATCACGGAAAAAAATCACTAATATTTCTCAGTCCGCACTGAGTTCGTGCACGACAAATATTGCCCAGTGCGGTTGCCCGAACTGGGTTCGAGCGTCACTGGTAAGGGGTTAAAACCCGAGCTGACGCATCTGCGTCTAACTCCATTGGTGGCTTCGAAACGCTGAAGGGATTTCCGACTTTTGTCTCGCGGCATAAGAATTTTGTGGCATAAGAAACGTGAAAATGACGTTATCGTGACATAAATTCTTAATCGACAGTAATACTCAATGGTAGATTTTACAGATACACAATGACACCGTGCGAAAATTGCGTCACAATGACACATTTTTTTGCACGGAAAAGTTTTCGTAGGCGCTGTGGCCAAAGCCCATAAAACTGGCAAAAAATGAGAATGTTTAGCTATGAATCGGTCTCGTTAATCAATAAACGCATTTTAGATATTAAATTTTCCATAAGGTGAAGAAATAAAAATAGGGCCTCGTATATTGCAAAATATCTATTATCTTGCCAGAGAAGATTTGTCAAATACTGCAAGTCTCTTTTGATATTTTACGTGTTTTGTTAAAAACAATGCAATCTTATATTAGGCTTGTCAAGTACGTATATAGATTCCCTACGCCACTTTTCGTTCGTTATTAAACTTAACCTATTAACTCGTTTCCATTTTAGAAGGCGAGTATGATTTATTTTGCGACTTCCGAAAGAGTGAATAATTACCGAGCATTTCACCTTCATGGTTAAAGGGTAACATTCGAAATGAGAACGTTGCTCCTTCAACAAAATTTCTAGATGACCTCACTTAATATCAGTGCTGAATTTGTGAAAGTAGTAGTAGTGCTGGGTTCTAAGCGTTCTGTTTTGCCCCAAACGCGTTTGAAAATTAGGTTAAAATTTATCCGAATAACGGAAGTGCGAGAGGTTTGCAGCTAATTCAGATCGTGAATCTCTGTGAAATTAATTTTTGGGATCTTAAGTTTTATTATTGAATACTAATTAACTGTTTCATAAGCAGGGCAGTTGAGAAAAGAATTTTGCGAGACCTCAGATGTTAATTGTTTTATAACATGTGTAGCGACCCAGTAAAGCTTGCATTATTAATTTCTCTTTAGGGTAGTTTTCCGTTGCATATCATCAGAGTTACATTTCAGACTTTATATTCTTTATATTCATGGGTAAGCTACTGACGTCAGGGTGGGTATCTATATAAATAAAAGAAAGCTTTGTCTGTCGGCCGGAAGCGGGGAACTATTCAGGGTAGACCGTTTCCGGTATGAAATTCGGCCATGTTTGAAAATGTCGAAATCAATGTATTTTTTTTCTTCTTCATGAAAGTACATAAATATTACATATTTGGAAAGAGCTTTAAAAACTGATAATATTCTGTTACAATGCGTACACTTATTCTGTTACTTTAATAGTTTTAGAGATATTTCAATTCTAAATGCATATTCCACCGATACAAAACACAACCGCCATGTTTTAAAAGTTAAAATCGATGTATTTTTTAAAAAAGAAAGTACATGAATTTTACATATTTAGAAAGAGCTTTAAAAGCTGATAATTTATTCTGCGTACACATAATCTGTTACTTTAATAGTTTTAGAGATATTTCAATTCTAAATTCATACTCCATCGAACAAAACGTAACCGCCAAGTTTTACGTTGTAAACATAGCGTGATTCATTCACAGCGTGATTCTCACCAAAAATTGAATCACTGAAAAGAAATGTTTCATCGTGTGTCTAATTTATAATTATTTTTCTATTTTTCATACTTTTAATTCAAACTTTTTTCTCATAAATAGATCATTTGAACATGTACTGATTTTGGGGATTTTTCGGCAATTAAAATGAAAAAAACTTTTAATTCAAGTGAACTGTGATTCGAGTGTCAAGTGATTTGAAACCTGTGCAAAGCCCGGCTAGTTTGAAAATAAGGGAAGCAGGAGAGAACGAAGAGAACGAGATTGCCTGGTTATTTGACAATGCGAGGCCGGCACGTTATATCCTTATACCGGAAAGTCCTGCGAAGTCAGAGAGGGTGGAAGAAGGTACGAACCCCTCAGTTCGCAAGCCTATGTGGACCTGTCTGGAATACTTCTAGCCAGGGAGCATAAGCAACAAGATAAAGAAGTTAACTGCATGCACTTTAAGTAGATAAATGTAAAACTGGTGCTGTTGACTTAGTGATCGACATCTGTTAATCTAAATATACATATGTTACGACTACTACTATATGGAACAATAATTTTGTTCTTTTATCTTATGCAACAAGAGGTGCAACTACACGAGGTCAACGAAGGTATTTCCAGCTGGAGTTGGTATCTAACGGAGTATATGTGACTAAAAATTTAAGATAAACGTAACCTGAACTAAGTGACTTTATTCACCCGCGGGTGTTTTTTTAAAGCTTAGAAATCTACCTTTGCATCTATTATTGCTGTTAAAAAGTTTAGAAAAAAATTAAAAATAATGCCTTTACATTACAATTTTTTTACTAGATTTTTTCTTTATTTGAGAATTTACACTTTTACCAAACATTGTTATCTAGAAATAAAAAAAATTATTCATATTTTGGAAATTAGATAAAATGAACTACTATTTGCAGGTTATGCCGAGGTAAATTTAAATCCAATTAATTTGCAGTCATAATAATTGTCCATTTCCAGCATAATAAATTTCACTGAAATTTCGTCTCCTTATTTTTTTTTAAAAAAATTCATTATTTTTGAAAAAAAAAATTGTGAAGTTTAGCGAAACTTTATTATCTGAACTGCCGAGTTTAAAAACAGGTTAAAGGGGGAACAATTTTGAGAAAATCCTAGGCATAATTTTTGTTTACAATTTTCAGATCGTTATGATGGAACATGAAAGTAGCTTTGGTAGGAAATGCTGACCCAAAATCAAGCAGGAAGATAAAATATTTTTCTTCATTGCAGATGAATAAAGTTGATGGTTTGAAAGAAAACGATGTTTTTATATTGTCTAATAGCTAGGATATGACAATGTTTTGCTGAGGTTTCAGTTCATACTTGCTGGCGATAGTTAATTCAGAGCAAAACGTGTTTAAACGTGCATATAGCGGATGGCTGTAAATATGTTTTCTCGGTAATGCACTTGTCTTAGTCTCGCTAGAGTACTTTCAAACACTTTCTGCTATGGAGCAACTCTGATTTGAGATCAGTGGTAACATCTAACCCTGCAAGCGCACATTCGCGAAACAGAGAGCGAAGTGTAGGGGAAAGCAGTGATTTATTGGTCCCGTCGCCGAGAGGAGGTTTTATGGCGTCCCTCGCGCCTTTGATGATTCGCCTCAGACCGCCCCGGAGAGCGGTTTTGAGACGAATGATCAAAGCCACGAAATACTTCCCCCACGTTGGGAGGGGACTAATCGACACCAAAATGTGTCAAGAGGCGACGGGGGGAGCTGATTCGCTTGTGTGTAGAAGCGCCTAGAGGTTTAACACATTTAAGAAGACATCTGCCAAAATAGTTGAAGCTATGCAGCAAGCATATAGGAATTTTTCGGCCCGCAAAATAATATATATATATTTAAATTGGGATTAAATGCTTCAAGAATTTTTTGAAATCTGTATGTGAAAGGAGAGGCAAAAAACCAGCTTAGATCAGTGGTTCCAAACCGGTGGTCCGCGAGAGCCTCAGGAGTGGTCCGGCACCACATATAAAAAAGTTGCGAGATAAATGGGAATTTTGAAAGCAATGTTCATTGAACTAGATGGGCCGAATATATCCGATGACTATCAGGTGTTGAATTAAAATTTCTTAAAATTTTAATATAATTATTTTATTATTAGAATATGATACGTTAGAATATGTGTATTGTCATGACGTGGCCGACAACAAGCCAACACAATCTCACACGAGATCAAATAAATCAGACTCATATTTGAGATAAGCAGAGGCGCGAAATTAAATTAAAAGTAAGTTCCTTTATTAGAACTCACTATATACAAAATATTTACAGTTAGCCGTTCGGCTATTACCATTCATTAGATTTGCTAGTCGTGCATGGAACTAGCCACTGGTCTCACAAAAAAAAACTGTCTTATCAGCTTCCCAACGCTGACCATCCTCTCGACTTCGCCTCTGCCAACTGACTGTCTCTTCCAGTCACCTCCCAAGCAGATTTTCCCCCCTCCGAGGGGGTTGGATTTCACTTCCGCCACCGGACGCCTTGTGCGGTCTTTGTCTTTGCCGTGCTGGTCACTTTCCGGTCAGCCTAGCCCCTGAAAAACTTTTCATAAAGAGCATCTGCTAGTTCTCTGCCGATCTTTGTCCTGTGGTATTTCCGGCCAAGGTCCGTCTGCCCCATGGCGAACTGAAATTAATGATGCACCCTAGAATAACAAAAACTATTATCTGGGTTTTTCTATGGGTAGCCCCTTGAACCTTTAGAATGCTGGTTTCCACGTCTCAGCTTCATTGTGCACAATTGTCCTGTGAACGTTGTGAGAAAACATGGGATGTTGCACGACATCACAGTATGTTTATCCTGTATCCCTTTTTCCTGAGCAATATTCTATAACCCCCATACCCCTCGGAAGGCCCCCCCCTCAATCCGGTAGGGTGCTGGTGGTCCGCACATGGTTTAATTTCTGGATTAGTGGTCCTCAGACTTCTACGGGGTTGGAACCACTGGCTTAGATAGTAAGGCAACCGTTTTATGGATTTCCAAAAGGGTAATATAAATAGGCTTATGAAAGACTCGCTTTGATTACATGAGTATGAAGATGCTTTAAGGCAACTGAAACATGCATAGCTAAAATAAACATGCATAGCTAAAATAACAGTTAACTAGCCCTGGGAATTTTTGCCGCGTTTCACGGTGAACATTTAACGTGTTTTTAATTATTATTAAATGTAATACCACTTTTATTTTATAGAAGTTCTTCCCTGAAAATTTATTTCTTAGAACTTGATGACTTAAAACTCTGCATCGTTCTCGATTATTAAGAATACCTAACCGTTTGAGACACATAAAAGCCGTCCAAGTGAACCATCGAAAATAATTAAATGCCACAATTAATAATGGATCGGCTCTTGATTATGTCGAGGCTCATCTATTGGGAAAAATTATCTCCATTGGACATTTATTTGTAATTACGACCACACCTTTAACTATTGTGTCTCCGGCAATCTTGGAGAGCATAACGATCTCATCAACGATGTTGATTTATTCACCATTTAATGCCGTGTAACACGTAATCTAAACGGCGGTAACAGAGAGGTCCAACTCATTAATAACCATCGCAATTGATGGTAGCAACAGCGCTCTGGATAAAAATTAAACCGCGTCGCTGATCACATTGTGATAAAATTTATAGGTTAGGCGTGACCGGAAAATAATTTGTTCCGAGGGAAAAGAACTTGCCGGGTTTTGATGCACTGTGGGAGAATATTCACGTCTTATATGGGAGAGACGAGTTCTAAGCGGTTTACTTTGCGGAAGCGTGTGTCCTTTTTAGGCCCGACTGAAGGTTTCATATATATACACTGCTGGCCACCCAAATTGCAACACCAAGAAAGACAAGAGATATCACAACAAAATTTATTTTGTAGATAACATGTTGACCAAGTATCATATGATTAAATTTATAGACTTCTGTGAAGTGTGGTTCCTGCCAAAATCAGTAGCCAGAGTAGCCGCCATTGTTGGAGATCACCGCTGCCACACGCCTCGGCATTGATTCAAAGAGACTTTGGATGAGTTCTTGGGGTACAGCAGACCAAGCAGCTTCCACAGGTGGCCAAAGTTGATCTGCTGTGGCAGCTGGGAATGGAATCTGGGTCAATCGTAGAGCAACCATGGACCACATGTTTTCTATCGGCGAAAGATCCGGAGAGCGAGGCAGCCAGGGAAGCAATTCAATCTGGCGATTGACGAAGAACCGTTGGACAATGCGTGCCACGTGTGGTCGCGCATTATCCTGTTGAAATATGGCTGTGGGCAAGCCCTGAAGGTAAGGAAGGACAACTGGCTCCAACACCTCGGAGATGTAGCGCTGGCTGTTTAAAGTACCGGCAATGCGTACTAGAGGTGTGCGAGAGTGATATCCAATACCGTCCCATACCATAATACGCGGTGCAGGACCAGTGTGGCGGTGCATAACGCAGCTGTTCAGCATCCTCTCTTCTCAGTGTCTCCAGACTCGAATGCGACCATCGTGGTGTTGCAGACAGAAGCGTGACTCGTCAGTAAAGACAATTTCATTCCATTCTGCCGTCCACATCCTTCTGTCATCGCACCTTTGGCGGCGGAGACGTCTGTGGTTCTGCGTCAAGGGTAGACAAAGCAATGGACGTCTTGCAGACAGACAACTCTGCTGTAAACGGCGTCGAATGGTACGCGCAGACACTGGATGATGCGTTACAGACTGCATGTGCTGTGCTATGGTTCGTGATGTGACTGAGCGATCCCTCACTGCCATGCGCACAATTTGCCTGTCATCCCGTGAAGTGGTGCGCTGAGGTGGATGCCATCGAACACGCCGGTCCGTCGTACCCTCCTGCATCCAACGATCACATATCCGCATTATAGTTGTTTGGTTTCGTCCAACACGACTACTGATTTCCCTGAAAGATAATCCACAATCTCGGTAGGCCACTATCCTTCCTCTGTCGAACTCGGATACTTGATCAAAAGATGATCGCTGTTTTCGACGAGGCATAATTAATCGTTTTTTTGAAAAAACCACAAGAAAACCACAATTGCCGAACTTGAAATCGTCGAAATCTCCAAGCCTTAAATAGCGCTTTGAAGTGGCGCCACAGGCGCGCGTGATGTGCGTCTGAGCTGAAATTCTAATCATTTGCATATCTCACCTCCGCCAATGCATGTTGTAAATTTCATGTTATTTGCATGTTTTCTTCAGGGTGTTGCATTTACAGTGGCCAGCAGTGTATATATATATGTATAACTTAGTGAGCTTTTGACAGAAAATAGGAACGTCAAACTCAGGGCCCGATTTAGAAAATTCTTGACTATAGGCGCAACTAGGGATGGGGGCCCCCTAACCCTAATGTGGGCGTAAAATTTCCAAAATTGGCACACACAAAAATAATCATGAATCATTGTGAAAATACCATTTTATCAAGAATTGGCTATTGGAAGCGTAGAAGCCTAGAACATTATCAAATAACAAAAAGCAATACAACATATTAACGTCATCATTAAAATACCAATACAATGCAACCAGAAAAACTTATTAATCCCTTATATACACTATAACATACGACTTTACATATAACTATACATATGTACTATACATATGATGAACCAATCAATCAAATTTGAAAGGATATATTAAAAAAATTTGCTATTAAAAAAGGTAAAATTAAAAAAATTTGAATTGGGAATTTTTTTCTTTTTAAAATAAAATTTTTTTAGGGCCCAACATTCGGGGGCCCCTAGGCCCAGGCCTACTGGGCTTAATGGAAAATAAGGGCCTGGTCAAACTAAGGATTTGAGAAATGCCGTTGTTCACTGAAATCTAACACTCGGCATTTTGGCTTAAATGCAGAAGTTAAATCAAAATTCGACAAAGAATGGATTAGAGAAACACAAATATCTTTTTTCTTTAATGTAGGATTACGTTCCTCAATAACGGTTCTTCGAAGAGAAAAAAATTGTTCTGCGTCGCGAGTTATAATTTTGGCACTGCGCCAAACCCAGTAAACAAACAAAATGCGCTCAAAAAAAAGGGGGGGGGGGGTAAGCAAACGATAAGTAATCCTTCCGATAAGTAATATTTCCGCTGTACAGTATCGTAGGATAGTAATCGAATAAAAATTAAGCTAACATGAATTATAATTAAAAAAATGGAAAATTGTCTTTTAATGTCCATATCAATAAACATATTTATCTAAAAAAAACAAAAACTAGCATGGATTCTTTTCTCGGCTAAATATTTTATTAAAATGAAGATGTTTCGTGAATAGACGAGCGTGATGTAACTATATACCTCAACATGAGTATTTCATCTCTTCCGCTATCTATGAACCGAATTTACTCGTGTTCTGATATTACGCTGTTTAATCATTGTTCCCACGAGGGACATTTCCCCACTGCAACCGCAACTTAATATCAAAAGTCATGCATCTGTCAGTGATCCAGGGATTTAGGTTTTGTTTTTCTCCTAATAAAATTAGTTGCACCTAGAAATCAATAAATTTTTTTAGCTGCAATATTACAGCTAGATTTCTAGTGAGCTAATAACGCAAACAGTAAAAAAGACGCGTGTATATTTCTATATATTTAGCAACAAGTTTTGAGAGCCCAAATTGTCACATTCGGAACCGATGTGTGATATATTTTTAGGAATTCTACTTAAAAAATATTGTGAAATAAAATGTAATCGTATTTGTGGGTTTCTTTGATTCAGTGAATTTGGCCCGAAGTTTATAGAAGAAAATAAACTTAAAACTGTGTACACGAAATTTTAGGATATGTATAAACTATTAAGTTTTTTTTATTTGCTTTTGATAATCTAATTTCCTTCTTTTTTACGCATTTTAATGATACTGTAGCGATTGCAAGTCTGCAGAATCGTCGTTGCTAGGCAGCTTCTTCAAAACGTGAAATACAAATATTTTTAAATGTCATCTGCAGCGAGAGTCGGCTGCAGACTTGCGATCGCTACAATACTACGCACCATGTCCTGTTAAATTAGCAGTTTACTTTACGTCACGTTTCTTTTCTTTAAATTTTTCCCAGTTGTATCAGTGATTAGAACTAACTCCTATATTTCCCTGTCTTAGTTTTCTTTGTTAATTAGCTACCAAATTTCTTTCCAAACCTCCTGTTCTCCCGCAGATTTTGAAAGCAACCCAAACACGGCAAGCTCCAAGAATGCCATTTTCCCATAGAACTTTCTTCTTTTGACATTGATTGACTGGTTCTATAACTTTAAAAATGTACCTCGAAATCGAGGGGAAAGTAAAAGTTCTGGCGCCAAACCTCTAGACGCAATTCCTCATCTTGGTATGTTAGATGTGTAAATTATTAGGGGGAGATGAACCTTAATTTTGTTTTCAATTTATGTCTTACGAAGTTCAAAAATTCTTTTCTGTAGCTAAAAGTCAAGTATTTGTTGCTTAAACCTAAATTTCATTTCGTATATTTATTCAGGTAAACCAATGTAGCCTTGATATATAATATACTTCGAATTGTACTTTTCCGCATTCGAAAGCATTTTATCCTCTTAGGCAGATATCATTCAGTGGCGAACCCAGGGGGGGGGGCAACACCCGGGGAGAGGGGCCCTACCCCTCCCCAAAGAAGTAGAAATTTCGCTATGAATATTGATTTTGCATTATAAAAATTTTTACCCGTTCATCTCGGCCCCCCCCCATGCATTATAAATATTTTTATCTGTTTATCTCTCCCCCCCCCCCCAAAGAAAAAAATCCTGGGTGCGCCACTGATATAATTAGTTCGTAGAACACTTCCTGGTGATGTGAAAAATCCTGGTGAATAATCACCACATACCCACGCCCGTATATAATTTGTTTAAAAGATCACTAAAATCTCTGGATAGCTCCACTAGAAAATCTGTTTTACTCGAAAAAAAGGATAAAACTATTTTCAATCGATTAATTTCGCAACCAAGATCTTTCTTGTGAGTGTAAATTCGTTATAGTTATAAATACTTCTGGCGAACGATATGTCACATACTTTATTAGCTTTTATGTACATGAGCATAGTTGACAGCAAGAAAATGTTAAGATGTCATCATGCCTCGATATCTTTTACATTGTCGCTTGAAAAAGTTAAATTTACAGAAATTGTGAATGTCATCTCAATGAACTGCGGTAGTTCAGTTACACCTTGCAAAACGTTACAATAGAATAAGACAATCAATCAGAAGTGGAGGCAGTGTTGCCAACTTGGGGGTTTTCCCCCTAAATTTGGGGGTAAGTTAGATGAAAAGGGGTGTTTTTAGGGGCCACATTTTTTTAGGGGAATTTTTTGGGGCGGAGACATTTTTTAATATTTTGTACAATCGGGACGTGTTTTTTTTAATTAGATTATAAGTTCTATACGTATGTCAAATGTAAATAAACCTCCATTTCATTATGCAAGTGTATATTTTCTATTTATTTCAATTTATCTCTCAAACAGGATGCCTATTTGGAACCAGAATTTCTTTTAGGAAGGTCTAGGGTGATTTTAAGTTGGTGTTAGGGGAAAACAGGGGGATTTCAAGATAGCACTAGGGGGAGGCGCTTCGTAGAGGTTGGGAACACTGAGTGGAGGGTTAACTGCGTTCCCTGAGCCACGCCCTCTAACACAGACAATAAAATAAGCATTCATTCCCTAGTTAAAGAATGAGAAGAGCTTAATATTTCTGATGGTACTTCGGAATTTTATGTATAATAATTTTTCATTGCCAAGATCGGATAATCCGCCCATGGATGATCAAGGGTTCAGTGTAGTTTTACTTTCTCTCCCCTTCTCTGTAAATAAACACGCCCCTTAAACAGATCCTTAACCTGAAACATCGGATTTTGCTTATTGACTACGTTTCTCTGGCTCAAATAATGTTCTATTTCTGAATAATCTATTTTCCTGTTCTCATATGCAAGCCAACTCCTTGACTGGAGTGTGAAATAAAGTCGTGAAAATGACGGCGCATCATCATTCTTCCTGAAAAAGAATTGCACTTCTCCTCTAGAAACCTTTAGAATATTTTATTCTCGCTATTCAAAATGACGGAAATGTGGCTATTGTCAGCCTCAATACATTTACAGGAATTTATATCGTTTTAAATATCTAGGTCAGTGTTTCCCAACCTTTTTCGAGTCGCGACCCCCTTCAATGGTTTTCCGCCGCTCGCTTCCCCCCTCCCCTCCCCCCTTTTACACCCTGTATAACTTTATAAATAAGGTCTTTTAGATATTAAGAAAACATAGTAAACTGAATTTTCAGTAATTTAATTGGAACCAAATATTTAATTTAACAAAAATGAAGTAAATGAAATTAATTTTAATGTGATGGCTGAACTTGCAAATGCATACCCATCTTCGAAATTAATGTTTGGATGTTTGGTAAAGCCCCATATGATCTTCGACACTCAGTCGATTTCGTACCTTGATGTGGACAAGAGCTGAAAAACCACTCTCGTATAGCTACATTGTGGGAAGTGGCACCAAGATTCGAAAAGCAAGTTTGACACGTAGCACGCCATTTACTGAATGAGCGATTTTTCTCTAAAAAAATCACGTGCCGATGAATCATTTCGAAGATCCGAAAATGCATTTTGTATTTTATCGGTAATACTAATCACTACGTTCGGGAATGGGTTTCGTGCATGTACCGCTTCCTCTTCGTTGAGCTCGGTGCAATACTATTGAAACTCTTTTTCTAGAGTTTGAAAGTGCCCTGTTACATCCGACTTTAGATGACCATCGAGTTCTTCAGATTCCTCAAAAACACTGGTCAATTTTTTGAATATGGCAATGTTTCCTTAGTTTACTTTTCGACGCCAGGTCCGCAATTTCGAGTCAAAAGCCATCAGACTGTCGTGGAGTTGGATAATGTGTCTGTATTTTCCTTGAAGCTTCAGGTTAAAAGTTACGTTTGTTAAAAAATATCTAAATAAGCAAGTCTTTTCTTCCGCAGTTCGTCAATGAAGTGAGAAAAAAAGCTCGTATTTTTCTTGAGCTTCTAAGAACAACTTGATTTCGTCTTACGTCTCATAAGCATGGTTCAGAACGTTTCCCTTAGATAGCCACAGTATAGATGTATAAAACAGCAAAATTTCATGATCTGCTTTCTTGTCTTTTCAAAATTCTTTAAAAAGACGGGTGTTGGGCTCCGGAATTGACATAATTAACAATTTTGATTACTGAATCAAGTAAATTTTTCAGAGTAGTTTTTAAGTTTTGCTGGCAAGCGCATATCTGTGAATGACACATTGTGTATACCCTTTACTTCAGGAGCAAATTCTTTTAATTTTTTTCTAAAAGCCCGATTTTGACAACAACATAGCAGGAGCTTCATCAGTACAAACCCCGCAGAAATATTTCCCTTGTAATCCTCTAGATTTAATTTTTTTTATTTTCGTCATAACATCTTCACCTATTATATTTTCGAGTGCGCTACGAAACAGGAACTCATCTTTGATGTCCTATGGAATGAATATATCTCACGAAAACAAGCAACTGAGAACATGAACTTACGTCCTTTGATTCATCAACTTGGAAAGAAAATAAGGGAGAAACTTTGATTTCGGTCAACACTTCCTCTTTCACATCTTCGGACTTATCGGAAATGCATCTCGGAATGGTGTTGTTCGGAATAGATATTTGTCTCATCTTTGCCTCTCTAGATTCCTCAAGAATTAAATTTTCAGTGTTCAGCAAACATGGTTTGATGAGTGTTTCCCCAGTCTTGTGGGGCTTTTTTTGTTTGACAATTTCCCGTGAAACTTTACATCATGCTTGTATTAGGGATGTACTTTGTTGAGGAAATATTCCTGTAGGATCAAATCTCTAACGTTTGAGACAGGCTTCATGGCGTTGAAAGAATTCCAAACCCTTTTTGATATGTTCCAAATGCGTTGTACCTTAGTGACATTTCAATTTCGAAGGTTTTATAGGTTTTGCATTGAGGACAACGTTATACAAAACACACTGTAGCTTTTTAATGCCTAAAAACAGATGAGGATCAAAAGGAGGGAGGTTTCGTTTGTTGTGAATGGCTCGTAGATTAAGTTCGAATCAGTTCAGTCATATAAAAACTCCAAATTTGTCGTTTTAAACTTTACGAACTTTTCTACTTTCTGAACATTTCCAGCTCTTCGTTGTTAAAATTATGAAATATCTGAGTTTGAAGGCATTGGCCTAGGTAACTTAGTTAAAACACTTTGTGCTATGGTCCTATGGTTTTAAACTTTAATATCAACAGTTGCCACATCAATGGATTTAATATCCAAGTGGGATATCTTTAAACGCAAACAGAATATGAGTAGGTATCTTTTAGCCTAATAGAACATGGTGGTAGGTATCTTTCAACCCAAAACGTACACGACAGTAGGTTTTAATTAGTAAGTACTTAATTTTGTAACCTGAAGCGATTGTTATTTCTCTGCTCCACTAGATACATGAAGTGACGAAGGTTTGTTACTAAGTATTTTACGGAGTCCGTAATTTTATTTTAAGTAGTGGAATTCCTTGGTCAATTGACTTTATGTCCAGTAAGCAAGTTATAAGTATCAAGGTACTCATTAAAAATAGTATTAAGTTAAGAATACATAACTATTAAAAATAAAATACTTTTGGTGAAAGGATAATTTAACTATTAATATTGAGTTTTTAATGTGGAGAAAATTTAACAGAGAATATAAAATTAAGTTTAACAAGTTAAGAAAATTTAAAATGAATGGCCCATAGCAGCAAATACAAGATGTTAAATAAGTGAAGAAATATTCACGCAGCGTCGAGGAAGTAATGAAAAAACGGGCACGGGGTACGAGCCCACGACCTGTGTGTCTCGAGACTCAAACGTCGACATTTATTAAAATTTATATTCGTTTTTCCCCAGAAAACTTAGTGGTAAAATGTGTAACCAATATAAAATTCATAACATCAATTTGAAATATTTACAATTTTAGAGTTCAAAGATATAAGGAGAATTCAATTAATTTTGGAGTTTCTAGTCCACTCCCTTCAGAATCCCCGGAGCTCCCTACTTGTGGTACTATAGTTTCCACTCACCTTTAATTCCAAAGCAGCATAATTCTATGTTTCTTAGTTAACCATGCTGACACATTACGTACTCACAACTATTGAACCCAAATTGTATATCTATATTAATAAAGCAAGGTCCGGATCTGTCTGTCGGTCACACTCCTCCGGCTGTACCGCCTCAATGTGTGCGTTTGTGCGACCTATGAAACTTACTGCCATGAAATTTGGCACACGGGTAGTGCAGACTATGGGAAAGGGCACCTCGAAGCCCGAATGTTAAATTTTATTCTAGAAAAATTTTTTATTTTATGTTTTGTGGGAAATTTTATGTTTTTTTAACTTCAGATTACGATATCTCGGCAAAAAATGATCGTAGAATTTTGATCTTTTTACAATCACTATAGACATCTTTTTACAAGACTATAGACATTTCTCCTTCAAACAAGACCTCATTTGTTTAAAAATAATTTAAAACAGACTAATATTTTCATCAAAATATCAAACCCACTTTTTCGAGAAATTTACGCGCTTTTGAGGATCTACGGTCGATGCTCTTCGAGTTTTTATCTTACAAAGAAAATATTTACATCATCTGGAAGATGAAAGCTTTCTCATTCATATAAACCTCATTTCAAGTCTCTATCTTAAAATTTCAATTTTTAATTGAATTTTAAAGAACGATACTTAACACAAATTTTCTACCGATTCTTCAAACGCGAAGAACGGCAAATTCTCCCCTTGGGTTGTAAACAACGATTGAGTCATTCATTCACTTTATTCATTCATCGTCTTCCTTTGATGGCTTGAGCGTAGCTGGGCGAAGCCCAGCTAGTATGCGATAAAACTAAGGGAGGATTTGTACCTCTACATTATTCTTCACAATTATGATTGAAGTCTCGTTTTCACTCGAGACTTCTTTCGTCACAATATCACTATCACATTTTCATATCTCACTCTCAAAAACAGATATACGACGTTGATATACTGGAATTGCATATATATTTATTTATTTTCCAACGCGGGTACTTTGTGCTAGGGATATTGACTCATCTGTATTGCGATTCCGCTGCGTATTTTCATACAGGTGAGCTAACACTGCCACCTGAGAGCGAACAGTAACAAAGACGCTGGCTAGGCTGAAACCTAGCGGTGCTAACGTACTAGATCTCGATAACCACCTGGCATCGTGAAGGATTTTTCCTGACCCGTCTTTTTCATAACTTGGCTCTTTTTTTTGTCTTTTTCCCGACTTTTCAGTTCGGGTGTAATTACCACTCTCGTCAATTTCTGGTAGTGTTTCGTGAATATTTAAACTACCACTTTTTTTAGACAGCTTTGAGCTTTAACTGTTTTTCGTCAGATTTTTATCTGGAGAAATTCTAGTTAATGTTTTTTCTTCTTGTAAGAATCCCGAGCTCTCTGCGCTTGGGGGAATCGAAAGATTAGCTCAATTGGCCGTGGATCCGGGACGCACGATTCCCGTCCTACGCTGAGACTGCAGTTGCTACTCGTACTTAAAACGACAGATTTTAAGCCGTGGAACTCTCGGGAGCTTACTACCTTATCGTCTGTGGCTACACGAACTAGTCTCGCCACTCTCGACCGTGAACCAATTCTGCCACGTGAAAGGGAACGGTTGTCTAAAGGAGAGCTCCGCAACCTTTTATCTTCCACGGCACAACAGTGTTTTTTTCGATAATTCCGCTACACACTAAAAGCTTGCAACTAAGAAAAAGCTTGCAAATATATAAATTACAATAAATACGTATGTTTTTATTAGATAAAAAAAATCACAACAAAATAGCTCTATGTATCAAGATAATTATAATCCTTTAAGTTTTATATAAATCATTTTGAACTGACATTTTGAACCAACACAAGAACAAAAATATAAAATTATAGTTTACGAGTAAAAAATTTTTCTCTTTTAAATTTTTATATTAAAATTTGTTTTTTTGGTCTTTACTTAAGCCTAATAAATCAAAGTTAATTTAAACATAACTAATTTATTAATGAGATATTTGAGATTGTTTTGATAAATGTGCGTTTTATATTTGGCTCTATAATAGAAAGAGCTACAGTTCATGGTCAAGGCCCTTTAAATATGATCGTTTGTCATTTTCAATTTGAACCAGTGTCGAAAAACTTTGTTCGCATAAGTATGTCGTAGAAAATAGGAGCAAAATTGCAATGGCCTTGTCAGAAATTTGTGGATATTCTTTCTTAACTGAAATCCAGAAATATGACGCTCAAGCATACACACAATGTATGGCTAACAACATGTTTTTGTTTTGTGTATAATTTCGACCCAGAAAAATTGCATATTAACAAAAAGTTAGAGGAATATTTTACATTGAAAAATTTCTATTTCATTCGGTGGTTAATTCTTTTACTATCATAATCGATAAAATCACCGCGGCACAGTCAAGATCACCTCGCGGCACACTAGTGTGCCACGGCACAGCGGTTGCGGAGCACTGGTTTATAGGGATGCCTTTGGAATGGAAATTGATGATTCCCTCCCTACCTGGCTTGCACAACGGAGATGACAGAAGTTCAGAATGACCACTCTCAAGTCAATTGATACCCTAAATCAATCGAGGTTTCAATACTTGACGAAGTTTTATAATTGACTAGCTGAAAACCCGAAACTTCGCTACGGAGTACATTCAAAGGTCAATGTATGCAATTAAAGCCAAAACAAAAACAAAAAAATATATTTATAATAAATACTACGATCAATGTATGCAATTGATGTAAAAAAAACAAAAATATATAGTTATAAAAAAATCGTAAGAGATATTTTTATACACAAAATAATGTAGAAGAAAATATTCAAATTAAATCTAACATAACATACTAAAGAATATAGTACAGTTAATGTAGTACAGTTTGAGGAACTTATCTTTTACTGTATTTGAATATTTTTTTGGATAATGTCCAATCGTCTGCCGCATTAGCAAGAAAAAAAAATATTTTTGTCTATTTAGTTGTTATGCACGTGACGATAAATTAATTTAAAGTACCAGAAAAAGAAATCACGTGATCAGCATTTAATAAATTAAATTCTAAAAATTAATCTTTAAAAATTCACCAAAAATCAGAAAATGGAGGTAAGATTTGAAAAAGATTTCATTTTAAAGGAATTTTTATGATCTTCCTCGTGATATAAATTTTATAACCCTCAAATTATTATTTTAAATGCAAACTTTAAAGAATGTTACAAACCCTTATGTTAATACGTCTTTTTTTCAAACAAATTGCTAAAATTTAATGTTACTCCTCATACTTCGTTATTCATTCTTTTCCATGAATAAAGGAAAGTATACATGGCGGAATTGCTCTATCACTATGTACCAATGCCTCAGTCTTTGCTCGCGAGGCTATGAATATTCTACTAGCATTTTACGCTTTTCGTCTCATCTTATATGTTAATAAATGTGTTTCGTGTCTGAAACGTATTCAATGTGTTTCATGCATATCTTTTTGGTTCGGACCATTGCAGGATCTGGCTGAAATGGGCCCGCATTCCACCACTGCGACAACCATTTGACCATAGTATGAGGCTGAACGACGTATCTCGAAGTCAAATAATCTGAACAGCAAAAAATAGGAGCTTTTCAATACGGCTGACAAGCTGTTGTTCAAGAAAATCTTCGGATAAAATACTAGATGAAGGAATATAAAATGAAGGCTCTAGATTTAAGAATGAAAAATTCAAAAACTGTAAGAACTCTGGTGAGAGGTCTTTTTGAAATGCCTTGCAATGTCAGTACTATGCTTAGGCCTCATCTCAAAATCTTACATATTCTTTCATTTCTCACTAGTAGTTATTCTGACCGCAAAGAATATTTTACATAACGAATATTTTTTATTTTTTTAATAATTTGTTATCTCTTGTCTTATTCATCGTAAGTGTGCATAACCATTACACAATACGTTTTACCACATTAAAATTTTATTTTAGCTTTTGTAAAATTGTATACGTAGATTTACGGCTGCTGGTAAATTAGATCGTTCTTAGAATATTCATAATTTATGCTGCTTATTTTGACTATTTTAGCTAAAAAAGCTTGGTGTTTTATAACTAGCTTTAAAGTCATATGTGGGAAGGACGGCCATGTATTTCACTGAAAGGATTGGAGTAAAGAGTGGTATATAATTAGTTGTAGAGGCAATTCTTACCACTTTCATTGTGGAAAAAAGTATTATTTTCAAACGAATATTTGAATAAAAAAAGCGCGCATAATTTTGCTTGAGATTGTTCGAGAATTCTAATAAGTATATTTTTATTTCGAATAGTCGTATTTCGAGACACTCAATATTTAGCATGCTTGCTGGAATTACATTTAATTTTTTCCATAAAAAAATACTTGATTCTTCTACGAATTCTAACTTACATAAAATTTGCAAGTTAGAATATTTAGAAGAGATTTTGCATGTGGCTCTAGAGGGACGATATATCAACGGCATCTGGTAATTTAGAGGTCCAGAGGGAAAATATTAAATTAAAACATTAACATTTTTCTCTAACATTTATACTCCCGTAGAAAATTTAATAGCACTTAAGAATAAAATAATAGTTTACTTTCATTCACACACATGGAGAACACGCTAAAAACTGCATTTTTATGAATCAATAAACCCTAGCGTTTTTCTAAAACCCAATGCATGTAATAGAAAGTTTATATTAAACGGTTGAGCAATCATGACATTACAACATCGACCGTCATGTATATTTTATGAATATTACTTCTCTCCACACGAAACATTCTCATGCATTGAAATCATGCCTTGTTGAATCATTTCCCCCGCCCCTTGGGTGTTCTAACAATTCGACCACACCTTCGAATAAGTGGTCTGTGTATTCCTGTACCTACGACGCGCGGAATAGCATTATCGAGATTTTCCTTATTAAAATCGAACCAAAATTACATACACAGTTTTACACACATCGCTTATTTTGGGTGTAATAGGATCAACACATAATTTTCTTTAAATGAAGATGAAATTAGTTTGTTGTAGAATATATAAAGCAACTTAGAAATGGTATGTAGGTATGATAAAGACATTTCGACTTTGGAAAGCATTGGTAGCCGTTGTTATGCCGTTAGCATTATGAAATTATTAAACACTTGTCTTGTAGTTTTGTTTTGACAGGAGTTTTACGAATGCGAATTTTAAAAGCTTTGCGGTGTTTCGATATTTGAATGGAATTTTATTTGAGGTGATTATTGATCATCTAAATGCTAAAAAAATGGCTATTTACGCATAATATTTCTTTTTATTGATTTATAAGTATTTGCCGCCTTGGTAGATTTACATTAAACTCTGAAATCTTTACTTTTTTTACAATTTTTAAGAAATAGAATTGTTATTTTGACACATTCAAATCTGTTCAATATGTTTATAATTTTCATTTTCGTTTGGGTGTATTTGCATGAGTTTGGGCCACACGGAGTATGTGTATTTAAATTGTATATTTCTGGTTAACAATTTAACGTACACATATAATGTCCTAAGAAATTTTTTTTTAAAAATTGGTCCATTCTACTAAATAACAAATGAGAGGCAACGTTTAATGCATCGATTAATAATCGCTGAATGAAACCAACCATGAACTCATGTAATGTGTGAGTGCATTTAGGGGTATGTAACTACATCACTATCCAAAAGTTAGGGGCTGGAGGTAGCCTAGTGATAGCGCGCCGGCTTTTGGTACTGAGGTTGCTCAGATACAATCCTGACAAGCGCCGTTAAATATCTCCGTGTCTAGGCCGGATATTGGCACGTTAAATCTATAGACCAGAAAGTCCCTCTAAGAAATCAGAGAGGGTGGGAGAGGGTACGATCCCCCCAGATTCCGCCCCTGGGGATGGTCGGTCAAACTTGAGGTGGCATCTGGCTAAATTGGATTCAGACCGTTGTGGGGCCATTTTAAACCGGAGGTAGCGAGGTATATAAAGATTCTTGGAGTGCCATGGTCGAACGACCTTACCTCCAGTAGCAAGACATGTGCATCAGAAAATATGTGCTCAGCAGTAAATAAAAATATAAAAATTAAGCCCTCTTCAAATAAGTAAAATTAAAGTTATAATAAGAATTATAATTCTAAATAATTGAATTTTATTCTTTTAAACATAAAAAGCATCCACCGGGATCGAACCGGGGACCAAAGTATAGGAGCAGCGCGCTCTACCACTGTGCCAGCCTAGCACAGGAATTTGATGTGATTAGCCTCAGCCCGCTAGCTTATATAGACATCGTCTGGAATAAATTCCGTCCAGGGGGCATTAAAAACAACAATAACAATAATTGGCTTTTCTCACTCAATGGCTAAACAGCGTGTGCTTTCCAAATTCGAACCGGGGACCAAAGTATAGGAGCAGCGCGCTCTACGACTGTGCCAGCCTAGCACAGGAATTTGATGTGATTAGCCTCAGCCCGCTAGCTTATATAGACATCGTCTGGAATAAATTCCGTCCAGGGGGCATTAAAAACAACAATAACAATAATTGGCTTTTCTCACTCAATGGCTAAACAGCGTGTGCTTTCCAAATTCGAACCGGGGACCAAAGTATAGGAGCAGCGCGCTCTACCACTGTGCCAGCCTAGCACAGGAATTTGATGTGATTAGCCTCAGCCCGCTAGCTTATATAGACATCGTCTGGAATAAATTCCGTCCAGGGGGCATTAAAAACAATAACAACAATAATTGGCTTTTCTCACTCAATGGCTAAACAGCGTGTGCTTTGCAAATTCGCAACAATGTATAGCATACTAGGTATATTGTATTTAATAGTGATTTCGCCGATCATATCGATGCTTATGGAATCCAGTAGAAAAGATACGTATCAGCTTTTAAGAGAAGATTACATTATAAAATAAATAGAAATGAATATAATGAAATGGGCAGGATGTTCTTCTAGTGCGAATAGACTCCGATAGAAAAACGAAAAAAAATTTTAAATGCAATTAATTTTCCAAAAAAGACTTAGGGGAAGACTACAGACAAAATTTAGAGCCTTCCTAGACAGAGATTGGAGTTATGGAGACCCAGGAACTGGCGAAATGTTTCTTTCAAGAGTGCAATCTGTGAAAAACCAGGAATTCCGACGGGGTTTCGTTACAATGTTTTGTAAACAGAATTATACTTTTTACCAAGATTATTATATTATACAAGAGTATTAACCTTTTTACCTTACTTTTAAGTTAAAAGGGATTGTATTATTATGTCTGTAACTAGTTTTTGCCACAAAATAAACTGGCATCGCTTCGTTAAGCGATGTTAATACCTGGTACCTACTACCCTATACTCATTCTGTTTAAAAATAAATAAATAAATAATTTAAAAAAAAAAAAAAATCTTATTTTAGATTTTTCTCGTTTTGTATTACTATATGTTTCAAACCGACCTGAATTTAACTACTAAAGAACAAATTATCTATTTCAGAAATTAAAAAGAAAAACAATCCTGAGAATGTGGTTGGAATAATCATCGAGTTATCCCTTTGAGTCTATTGTGTCTCCCTTAAATCACAAGTTAAACCTAGCCATTGGGGAAGAGAACACCTTTCCATTAACATTATTTCTCTTGTGAATCTATCCTTAATTCAGCAGAAGGGAGAAATAGCGGAGTTAGAAGGACCTCCATTCAAAAGGAAATTTCCCTTCAAAAACACGACACTGAGGGTCCTCCACTTTTACGATGGGCTCTAAAACCGAAATTCGAATGATTACCTTCTCCTACCCATGTAATGGATTTTAAAAGATCCCGCTTTACACTGGAGATTCTCCGTATCCCATAAAAGCACCGTCTTTGTATAAAGTGATAGGGATTTCTTGATGTGTGTTACCTCCCAAAAAGGCGTGCCTGCACATTTCTTTGTAGTTAAATGCCATAGCTGCTTATAGAGCAATTTCAGTAGCTCTAACAAAGATAGAGGACGAGAAATAATAGGTAAATCTCTAAAATCTAATTTAAACCACCATGAAAATACTCTGTGTTAAAAGAAAATACTTGGTTTGCATTTGGTTGGGGTGGCAGAGAGCTAAACTGTCATCTTTTACTTTACGCGATCTTAACGAACCTGGGCCTAAAGTTCAACATCCATTCCGGACGGCTACAAACAACCAGATGTTTTAAAATAAATCTGTGCATTAAACGCATTACTATAAGTAAAATAATGTGCAGCCATGAAATTGTACAGCTAAAACTGTAAAAACATTCATGCATCAAAACCATGCTGAGCTTTAGCACAATGGGTTGAGTTCAATTTTTTAAAAAATAATTGTCTATTTCCGCTTAAATTAGGATGTTTCACTAACCTTGGTTTTAAGGCAATACTATAGTTTATAAATTTATGTAATCATAAGCATTTATTTAACTTATTATTAAAGTTTAAATTCAGCACTAACTACATTCATTTATAGACGAAAATATAAAACCGCAAATTTATCGAAGATCTTTGATAAGAGGATTGGGTAAGAGTTTATGAAGGATGATTTTCTGTAACATATATGAAGCGACATCAGAATCTATGACTTTGTATGGCTTGATTTGCTTAACTAGATTTGTCAGTGGGATGTCATATCAGCGTATGCCTTTCCTGGAGACTTAAGCTCAGCTAGAGTGATAACTATGGAAAACAGACCACAGGTGAGTTCTGATATGAGGACCGTACTACTCACTGAAATTGCTCAACAATTACTCATGGGGGAAAAGTTAGAGATTCTCAACAGCTTTAAATTTACAAGGAGAAAAAGTAGCTTCCTTGATTGTCATACCGTCTGTAAAAAATAAATGAATGCAAAGAACAATACAGAGTTTTGTCCTGCCTCAGGTGTTGGTGGACTGTACAGATATGACGAAGGATATTGTCCCGTGAAGAATCCAGATATTCACTCCTCAGTTCTGTTTAAGAAAATCAAAAATGGAGGAAATTATGGTAAGAAAAAGAGATTCAAACTCGACTTTTGAATCTGAAATTTCGTAATATGGTGGTATTCCAATTAGCTTGGGATTCATCTACTGATACTTTTACCTTAAATGGTGACTTCCCAAGTCTCTACGGACATCACAGACAACACAGTCACTGGTACAAACTCTGAGCACTATGCGTACATACTCTGAGGCAGTACTACACGAATATGTCTTCTCAATTTCGTGACGAGAGCATGGGCACAATGCTTGTTATAATACAAGTGATGAACGGATATGAGTTCGGAACAATGAGATGATGTCGATGTTACCTAAGGCTAATCCGAAACCTAATTAAATTACACTGAATATGAAATGGCTGACCTTAATTGGCGGAATAAGCTTTATTCAATACTAGCTGAAAACCCGCGCTTCGCTACGGAGTACATTCAAATTAAATACAACGGTCAACGTATGCAACTTATGCCAAAAAATAAATATATATATTTATAATAAATGCGATGATCAATGTATACAATTGATGTAAAATATATATCTATCTATATATACATATATATTTATAAAAAAATCGTAAGGGATATGCATTTTTTTTGGATAATATCCAATCGTCTGCTGCATTAGAAAGAGAAAAATTTTTTTTTTGTCTATTTAGTTGTTACGCACGTGACGATAAATTTATTGAAAGTACCAGAAAAAGAAATCACGTGATCAGCATTTAATAAATTAAATTCTAAAAATTAATCTTTAAAAATTCACCAAAAATCAGGAAATGGAGGTAAAAATTCGAAAAAAATTTCATTTTGAAGGAATTTTTATGATCTTTCTCGTGATATAAATTTTATAACCCTCAATGTATTATTTTAAATGCAAACGTAAAAAAAGTTTAAAAAACAGCTTAAAATTTTAATTTAAAAAAATCTAAGAAGAATTTTTGAAAAATCTTTCTTAGTGCACCCCTACACTATTAGAAGAATCGCCATGCAAAATTTCACCCCTTTAGGTCCAGCGGTTTGGTCTGTGCGTTGTATGTTAGTCAGTCAGTCAGTGAATGAATGAGTCAGTTACGGAACTGTTTTATATATATAGATAGATGTAATACTAGATATTGCACTCTGCCTAGAATTGTATTGATAAGACGAAAAAAAAAACTGGTTTGTTGCCATTTATCATTTGATTATGAAGTGTATTCCGAGGTAAAATGAAGTTATTGAAAACAAAATGTTAGTTTGATTGTGTTAATAACAAAGTCCATCAAATGATGAAAATTATTTCAGAGCTGACGAAGGAAACTAAGCAGAAAGATTAAAGGCCTCCAAACCTGGGATCCGTTAGACAGCACATATGGGAAAGAGAAAACAAGTTTGGGAAATGTTATGCAAATTAAAAAGGTGCAACGAAAGAATGAACATTTGAAGACGGAAGGAGAAATTAAAAAGGGTTTCATAAAGGAAAAAGGTGTACAAAAGGGAATTTCAAGGAGAAATTTAAAGTTATATGTAATGTATACATGCATGTATGTTTTACATTTGTGTGTGTGTATGTTTGTGTTTGTTTGTTTGTTTGTTTGTTTACGCGAGTATTTATTAATATGTAATACGTGAAAATTTGTTGGAGTGCAATAAAATTTATTTTCAATTTTATTTCTGCATTTTTCAGATTTTAACTTTCTAAATTTAGTGAATTTTATATTAACAGGTTATATATATATATATATATATATATATATATAATATTATTTTTTCGGACCATAATTTCGGACGATAAGACACACCTCAAATTTATGGGAAGATTTTTAGAAAAGAATATTCTGTATTTTGTTAGATATATAAAGATTTTTTTAATTTTTTACGTAATAAAGATAAAAAATATATGTATAGTAAAAATATATATAATGAATATAATAAATAATATATATATATATATAAAATATTCATTTTATATATATATATATATATATATATATATATATATATATATATTATTTTTTCGGACCATAATACGGACCATATTTTCGGACGATAAGACACACCTGAAATTTATGGGAAGATTTTTAAATTAGTATATATATATATATAATAAAATGTTCATTTTATTTTAAAGTTGTCTACGAACCATAAGACGTTCCCATATTTTAAGTCGATTTTTTTAAAGTAAAAATATGCGTCTTATAGTCCGAAAAATACTATATATATATATATATATATATATATATATATATATATATATATATATATATATATATATATATATATATATATATGTAGGAAGGAGTTAGTACTCCTTCCTTTAGAAGTGAATCATTAGACTTAATTATTTTGAACATTTAATTAAACTAGACGATGTTTACAAGACAGGACTAACACTTAGTATGAAATTAAAAAAAACAAAGCATCAACACAGCTATTTGACTCAAAACGGCAAGCCTGCGGAGCGACACATCCGCTTCGTAATGTCACTAGTCCATCACACTGTTTGCGTGCCAAGTCCTTCGCGCCGAAGTAGTAGGAGTGGAAGTTGTAGTAATAGTTCAGTTGTGTTGCCAAACTCATTCTCACATATATATATATATATATATATATTTATATATATATATATATATATATATATATATATATATTTATATATATATATATATATATATATATATATATATTTATATATATATATTTATATATATATATATATATTTATATATATATATTTATATATATATATATATATATATATATATATATATATATATATATATATATATATATCTATATATATAAAACAGTTCCGTAACTGACTCATTCATTCATTCATTCACTGACTGACTGACATACAACGCACAGACCAAACCGCTGGACCTAAAGGGCTGAAATTTTGCATGGCGATTCTTCTAATAGTGTAGGGGTGCACTAAGAAAGATTTTTCAAAATTTCTTCTTAGATTTTTTTAAATTAAATTTTTAAGCTGTTTTTTAATCTTTTTTTACGTTTGCATTTAAAATAATACATTGAGGGTTATAAAATTTATATCAGGAGAACGATCATAAAAATTCCTTCAAAATGAAATTTTTTTCGAATTTTTACCTCCATTTCCTGATCTTTGGTGAATTTTTAAAGATAAATTTTTAGAATTTAATTTATGAAATGCTGATCACGTGATTTCTTTTTCTGGTATTTTCAATAAATTTATCGTCACGTGCGTAACAACTAAATAGACAAAAAAAACCACATTTTTTCTTTCTAATGCAGCAGACGATTGGATATTATCCCAAAAAAATAAATATTCCTTATGATTTTTTTATAAATATATATATATATATAAATATTTTTTTACATCAATTGTATATATTGATCGTCTCATTTATTATAAATATATATATTTATTTTTTTGGCATTAATTGCATCCATTTACCGTTGTATTTAATTTGAATGTACTCCGTAGCGAAGCGCGGGTTTTCAGCTAGTTTATATATATATATATATATATATATATATATATATATATATATATATATATATATATATAATATGACAAGGTTAATCGGAAAGGACGTTAACGCATAACTTGGTTATATATATTTACATTTCTTAAAGATTTATTTGTAGCAGATCTAGCAATCATTTTAACAAAGATGTTGAAGAAAATCATACGATGCAGAGAAGTGGTCCATTTATTGTTCAGTGAATACATTTTGTTACAAAATTATCCGCACGTGGAATTTTTATAAGCCGGACCCAAAAATTACTGATTTATTTTTAGGACTACTTTACTATCCGGGTTTTATTACGTTTTTATATCCATACACAACTTTTATCCACTTAACTACCTTGAGGTATAAATCAAAGTGGGTAGAAATACGAGTGTACTTTGATGAAGAAAGGGGAGAGGAAAAAAAAAGTTGTCGTTTTTCATCATTTTTCCTGGCAATTTATTGTACTGCCAAAATGTCTTTGTGTGGAGGAATATCTGTTCGGACGAGAACAAGTTCGGAGGGATATGATATCGGAATCCCTGGATGACAAAACGTGCCTTCAACTTTATGGCTGGCTGTAAAACTAAAACACAGGCGATTACCCCCAAGTTATTTAGGTAATGGTTTCCAGCGGGCGGATATCCTAAAAACGCTGTTATTTGTAATTTGGCTTTGAAAGATTGATAGACGGGAAAGTTAACAAAGTATTTCTACCAGAAGAATTTTGGGACACGTTTAGTCTATGAATAAAAAAAAAGAATGTTTGCATATCTTTGAAAATTTTATGTATTTTTGAGACATTAGCCTGATTTTAATTATTTTGAGAGAGCATGCGTGATCGAGCTCGTATGATAGACACATATGAGTTGTGATAATCATGATAACATATGCGTAATCATCAATTCAATTATGAGAAATGTGTCCGTTTAGATCAGGGGTTCCCAACCTTTTTTCTTCATGGACCCCTTTTAAAAGAATGATTTTCTTCATCGACCCCCTGACATTTTTGTCTATAATATACAGCATACAACATAATTACTTTGCTATTAGCTTTATACATTTGGCCATAAAAATGGTTCTAGTTATAGCTTTGGTCATAAAATCTTTTAAACTAGCCGCTGCGCGACCACCATGGTCGCTTTTAGTTTTATATTTTCTTTTACAAAACAACTCAACTGAAAGTAACATATGTAAGAAATGTTACCATTACCTGTTATCATAAATATGTGTTGTTAAGGGCTAATTGGAACTCAACCAAAAAATGTATAATCATTGCTAAATTCATTATAAAGCTGATTCTAAGACATCGTGATTGAAAAATGGGAATTTCAATTACTTCAGAACAGAGTTAAAGATAAGAATGAGAAACCCAACACCAATGATTTTAAAAATTACGTTCCTTTTTGTATATACAATTTTTCAAAATTGAGATATCTACATTTAATCATATCAAATAATAAATTGTTGGGAAAATTTCATCACTTATAAAATGGATTAGAAATTCAACTAGTACTTAAATATAGTGTGGTTTACAACTATGATATTTATAAAACTTCTTGATATACAAAGTTGAGTATTTCTGAAATAGGAGATACTACAGTGACAGAATCAAAAGAACGGACTCTATATAAACCTACATATAACTGACCATGACTAAACACTGGATTTGATAGGTCTAAACACATTTTGTCAAAAGATCAGCAGTTGTAACAAATGTCGCCACTACACACACGTGGTTTTAAATTGCAGACGGCCGCTAATGTCTACATCCGGTAGTTGCAGCCGTTGCCATTCGGAATGTAGAAATATCGTCAGTTTTTGTGCCGCATACCTACGCGTTTTATATATATAGATATTGAAGTATCGACTTTATATTTTTGAAAGATTTCTTACATTCCATTCTGTAAAATTAATAATAAAAAAATCGAGTTTTTTGAAGGTTTTAAAGTGATCTCCCCCCCCTTAAGGTCCACTGGATTTCTCCAGTTTTGCCTAGTGTTGGTACACAAATAAAATCGGCAGCATTCGACACATGGCATTCAACTTTAGATGTGTGGATCACCCCGCCCTATGCAAATCTGTATTTATACATATTAAAACGGATATTATCTAATAATTATATTCCAAAAAAAATTAAACTTTAAAACTGAAAAATTTATCATCGACCCCCAATAGACCCCTGGAATAGTATAGACGCTTTATAAACTTCCATCGACTCCCAAGGGGTCCACCTGGAACCCGTTGGGAATCCCTAGTTTAGATAATGAAAGACAAACTAATACAATTAAAAAATTTAATTCTGATTAACGTATTTTAAGTACCGTATTTTACCGTATCCGAAGGTAACATTAAAATAAAATGAATATTATTTTATATATATTATATATATATATATATATATATATATATATATATTATTTATTATATTTATTATATATTTTTTTTTTAGTTTTATTAAGTAAGAAATTGAAAATATCTTTATATGCCTAACAAAATACAAAATATTATTTTCTAAAAATCCATAAATTTCAGGTGCGTCTCATCGTCTAATGAGTCCTATGGCACGAAAAATACAGAATATTTAATTCTATCGAGAGTTAAGACAAACCTCTACTATGTAATTAATTAACGTATAAGTACACAACTTTTTATTCCCCTTCTCATGCGAAGGTATTGAAATTATCTCTTCCGATTGTGAGTAAAGTAAGCCGTAGACAATGAAAAGAATAAATATAATCATAATAGACACTCCCATCTCTTGAGCCTAAAATGTGCTTATCTCCCTCTCCCATCTGGTGTTATCTTTACGGGTAAAGCTACTCAGAGCTGTAGATGTCCATTTCTGCTTAGAAATCAGAAAGAGGACGACATAGGGAATCAGTGGGGTGGGAGGAGGAGGGGGGGGGGGAACTGGTTAGGAGTCCTATACATGTTTTGCTAAGCTGTCTTGTTCGGTGATAAGACTGAATATTATCAATGCTTCACATTGTATAGCAGCTGGCGTAAGGAGAAATTTGCGATTCTCCTTACTCTTCTTTGATAAAACATTTAGATGATACTTATTCTAGATCTCTGTATATTTTCCGATCTGAAATTAAATGTTTTTTCTACGTTGGCCAAGGGTCATACGACTGTTAAACCGTAAAAAAAATAGATTTTTGAAAAAAAAATGCACATGAAAGACTAACCTTTTCTGAGTATTTTAAGACAATCCGCTTGAAAAAATTCTCATAATTACGGAAGTTATGAATAAAAACGTGTCAGATGTTTACTGTAAACAGATTTAAAGGGCAATACTTCAAAGGGATTTATCTGAAAATGTGTTTTTTTTTTTCACATAACGCACTTGTTATCTCTAGAACTATTTCATATTTTTGCATGAAATTTTCCCAGATGGTACATATTATCATTTGCTTGAAACTGAACCTAAATTTCTTTACAGATCTCTAGAGAATGTATTTTTCATGCATAGATAAAATTTAATTTATTAAGAAAAAAATGCACTATTTTCAGTTTCATAGTTAAAAATAGAAATATACTTTAAATATATACAAATTTAGGTTCAAATTAAACTTTAGTTTCTGCAGTATGTGTTAAAAGCAGAAATTTTGTCTTAAACTCAATTTTTTTTGGAGTATTTAGGTGCGTTAGCTTTCATATCACTTTTATCCAAAGCAAACTGCTTATTATTTATGACTATCTAACACAAATTATTTTTAACTATCAAACAAGAAACAGGTATATATTCATAAATCAAACATTGTTCTATTAACGCAAAAAAATTATGATTTTAAATCTTATACTTTTCAAGATATAGAATGACGAAAGTGACAATTTTTATATTTTTTCGACTTCTAAACAGTTTTATGACCCCTTAAACCGAAAGTGTTCGAGTTAAAAAATTCGCGATACACGTATTTATAACATACTTTATCAGGAATTTGCGTTCATATATTTATCATAAGCAATCTAAATTTAGGTAGTGCAAAATTCAAGTTAAATTAGGCTTTCATATATTTTAACCGTTTGCTCCGCGGTGTTCCATATAGTGGAACACCAAAATTTACTCGCTTCTAAAACCGTCAAAATTCTGCGAAAAACTAAGCAATTAGCTTCATTTTTTACTTTGATCAACTCTTTTTGATAATACATTGCAGCGTGTCACAAGCCCATACATACCCTCGTTCCAGTGGCGTTATAAAAAAGCGCCATATTTCAGAGCCACAATTTAAAAATTATTTTTAAATACAAAAAAAATTGCAAGGAAAAAAATTTCTATGTTATTGTATTAGTTATACTCTAAACTATTTATTCTGTATTATTTTAAATTTTTTATACCGAAACCATAGCAATAACGAAAGATTTTCAAAAGGTGTTCCATGATATGGAACACTGGGAAACTAGGGCAGTTTGCGCAGTAGAAAACGTGTTTCTCTCTGGAGACCTCTCTGTCCAGCTTAGCCAGTCCAAACCGGTTCAACTTCTACCGCATACCTCGAACAAAAGCCCTATGTCCAAAATCCTGTGCAATACTAGTCCTCCTGGCTCCTCGTTGTTCGTCGATTGCCTGGGCAGCATCCTGGCATACTCGAGTTTACTGTTCGTAAACTCGAGGAGCTTAATAGAGTGACAAAAAGTAACTAACTTTAACACTAAAGGAACAATTTTATGTTCTCTTAATAAGTCTGACTCTTTAAATTAGATAACAATCTATCTTAATTACACCCTCCCCCAATTATGCCAGAAATTTTTATGATTATTGATGGGATTTTTAAGCTCTTTGCAGCGCCACTTCGTTAAATCTGTTTAATGGAGATCTCGAGAGACTAAAGAGTGCGATTATTACAAGAGGCTAAGTATGGATCTTTTTTTTTAAAAGATATTTGGTTATTCAGAAATGGATGACATCATTGTGACAGTCTGAATTAACTCTCAAGCAGTTGATTCTCAAAGCTTTTAAACAGAAATATAATAAATCCATAAATTAAGCTTGTTTTGTCGTAAAGGAAAAATAATTTAACTATAAATAGCAATAATTAATAATCATAAATAACCATAGTTAATAATTTTAAATGACATTTAATAAGCACAAGTAATAATAATGATTAATAATTATAAATAATAATTGTAGTTAAAAGACGTAAAAAGTAGCGAGAATATCGAAGTTACGGTTTGTTGTCATGAAATTCAATATGACTTATAATATGTTTCATCGTCAAGTTGCAAGCTTTATCATATCATTTTTTGATGCACATAAACATTTAAAATATTTCTATAATTTCGCAAAAACAATAAAATATGTGTAGCACAAAATGTTAGCATGATTTAACGAGCACAGAAATATCTGTAATTTCCTCTAATTATTTCACTGTTCAAAAATATTTTAATCACAAATTCTACTTTTGAAAAAATTTAATGATAACTATTCTCAGAGTTCTAGACAGCAGATTAGTTTAAATAACTTTCTTCATCAATAGTTTTTAAAAATGCTCATTATTTTAAACTGAGTTTATATCGTTAAATAAATACAAAATCTAGTTAGAGCATATTTAAGCTCTTTTGTTTGTGAATTTTAGCGTTCTAATTTTAGACCCCGTAATCAGGCCGCTGAAAATTATTTCGGCCAGTGATTATGCATCTATTCTTAAAGATTCTTAAGAATTCTTACTTTTTGCTCAGATTTAGGAAACTTTAATAAATGCTGTTTTTTAATTTGAAATATATGACTTAAAAATCTTACTTTTATCAGTTAACATCTATACTTAACCTTAAAAACATTTTGCACTTTACCGGAAAATAAACACAACGCATGGACGTATTAATTTCATCATTAGAAGATTATTAATTTTCTTCCTGTGCTAGGCTGGCACAGTGGTAGAGCGCGCTGCTCCTATACTTTGGTCCCGGTTCGATCCCGGTGGATGCTTTTTATGTATATAACTAGGGGCTTGGCCCCTAGGCTCGCTCCTCTGTTAGGGTTAAGGTCAAGGTAAATTGAGTTTGTTGGAATGCGATGGTCTTACGACTTTGAAAATGATACGCAGACGCAGTCAACCCAAGGCGAATCGATTCCCATTCGAATTTTACAACGATTGAGTTATTCATTTGTTTACAAGCCAAGGGGAGAATTTCGGATCTTCCTATCGCGTTTGAAGAAATTCGTGTTAAAGTATCGTTTTTTAAAATTCAATTAAAAATCGAAATTTTAAGATAGAGACTTGAAAGGAGGTTTATATGAACGAGAAAGCTTTCATCTTCCAGATGATGTAAATATTTTCTTTGTAAGATAAAAACTCGAGGAGCATCGATATTACATCCACATATGTGACGATATTTCTCGAAAGAGTGGGTTTAATATTTTGATGAAAATATTAGTCTGTGTTAAATTATTTTTAAACAAATGAGGTCTTGTTTGAAGGAGAAATGTCTGTAGTCTTAGATTGTAAAAAGATCAAAATTCTACGATTAATTTTTGGCGAGTTATCGTAATCTGAACATGAAAAAGTCAATATTTTCCCACAAAACATAAAATAAAAAAAAAAAACTTAAAGTCCGACGAAGATGAGACATGTCTTACTTTCTTCCGCATTTTTCTGCATCTATTGGTATCGGTCTCGACCCCATACCCCCAGCGGTTTCGGAGGAGATAGCGTGACAAGCTTTTGACAGCGGCGGCGCCAGTTACTTTTATTTAGAATAGAGAGATTCTAAATAATTGAATTTTATTCTTTTAATTCTTATTATAACTTTAATTTTGCTTATTTGAAGAGGGCTTAATTTTATATTTTTATTTACTGCTGAGCATATACCTTGCTACTTGAGGTAAAGTCGTTCGACCATGGCACTCCAAGAATTTTTATATACCTCGCTACCTCGCTATTATTAATTTTCTGGTTCCTCGATGTCACTATCTGAAAGCACTGCGTTAGAGGACACGGTTCTTGATTCAGCAGTTATCAAGAACAAAGAAAGCTTTCAATTTTAAAATTTTAATTTTCAGGACAAACTTTCAAACTTTTCACGTAATTTAATATGCACAACAATGTGTATATAAAAGCACGTTTTAGAAAAGACGTCATTACCAAATTAGGGAAACTAGAGAGAGATAAAATTTTGTATTCCGGACCCTCCATAAAGTAATTTTAACAAAAAATTTTATGCTTATTGCACGAAAAACTTGCACTGGTATTTTAGATGAAAAATTTCCCAAATACGAAAGAGCTTTAAGTAATGAATAATTCAATAAATTTCAAAAATCATAAATTTGTGAACCCCGAAAACATAAACGAAACACCGAAAGAATAAACATTTCCCCCCTCGAACCTCTCCTAACTGCCTCCGAGATGTTGTGTGCTTCCTGAAATCTCTAAAGTCAACGTAGACACATTATTTGGTCCATTTCACCGAACGACCCTATGAAAGATAGAGGAGTATCATTTGCACGGGTCTGCCAGCTTCCTGCATATTCATTTTTGGGCGTAAATATGGAAGCCGCAACGACCTTTAGCATAATTTTACTCAAGGGTTCTTTGCCCCTTTTCTGTCATTTTGAGATACCTAGAATATAACATTGGAACTTCTTTTATATTGCTTATATTTCTGTTAACTTTAAAAGATATCTCAAAATATAAGTTTAGTGCGAAATTTGAGAGTTAGTAATAAAACTATTTAAAATGCAAGTCTGTGATTATTTGCACCGATATTGGAAGTATCCTGGATTCTCTATGTAACACACTTCCATTTAACGAAAGTTCTGTCGGACAAAATTTAATGCAATGGCAAGACATGAGCGATATTTATATGTAAATTAGCCTCCATATTACGAAAAAGTAGAACCGAATCACACAACATCGATGTTGTGTAATTCGATTTAGTAATTGAAATCGAGATTTTAAGTTCCAAGGTAGTGTTGCACATGAAGTACACCCATCCCTTGATTAATGCGACAGATACGTTCCACGTTAAAGCGAAACCATCTATATATTTAAGTTTCTAAGCCGATTCTTTGGGCAGTCCGTGAGGAAAAAACTACTGCATAAATTTCCTTAATTTTGGTCTTAAACGAAAGATTTTAATCTAGAGAGGTGTCAAATTTGGTTTTTGTAACCGCAATTTCTATTAATTAGAGGTAATTTACAATTAAAAAATTGCTTTCTGCATAAACTCAGTAACATGTTTAAATCTGGCTTTAGGTACTCACTAATCACGAGGTTGTATAAGAACATTTTGCTTTTGCGCATGCGCAGTGACATGTTTAAATCTGGCTGTCAGTGCGATTGTATTCAACTTATTCATTCAACTTACTGTGCTATGATAGACGCTACACGCGCCTGCTGGTGTTCCGAAAATTGGCGCGCCTGCTGAAGGGTTAATCCTGAGAACGGAAATATGGCCACAAAAAATTATCCTTACCGACGATATGGAGCTCTGCTCTCCGGTGCCTCGTTAAGGCTGCTATGTACTAACCCCATTGGATTCGCTCCCCTCAATGTTAACCTATGGAGAAAATTTGTCCACTGATTGCCGACTTGGAATCAAAGATTTAAAAAAAAATTGTGCTCCGTCATAGAGAAAGAAATTTTACATTTGTGTACATTTTTCGTTTTTTAAAAAAATGCAATTAACATTTTAAAATTTAAATTATTCGGGAGAAAAATCTGGTATAGTGTATTTTAAACGCTCATAAATTCCTTCCGTGGACGAAATTTATAAAATGAATCTTGTAGCGCTTTGCAGAAAAGTTCAGGCGATCTGACAATACCAATTTTATTGGATTATCAGCATTTATGTACCTGTAAATCGTTGACAAAAATATATTTTAAATAAAAAATTTGAGTGCAGCGCTTAATCCCCCCCTATAGAGAGAGAGCCATTACAATCCCTCAAAATGTCAATCCTAAGGGGGGTGGAATTCTCGAACTGTCAACTGGACTCCTCCCACCACAAGAGTGCAAGAAGAGGAAAAGGGAAATACGATTTTTTTCTCTTAGTACATGGCAGCCTTAACGTACCATGTCAATGTCAAAACTCAAATCCTGTAACTCTGATATCAAATATTTTCTTCAATGATACAAAAGTTATTCGCCTTTCATAACTGAGACCAAAAAAATTACAACCATACAGACACGTTTGTACGTTACAACTGAGTTGAATTTCTCATTATCATTATAAACTAGAAATGTTAACGTTACGTGTATGATGATTAAAAAATGAGTTGAAAGGTAAATCCCTTCCTCAGCTGAGAACATGAGTAATTAGTAGGCTTCCGATAAACGGCTCGGCTTTCATTAGCATCAAAAGCTATTCTCGGTGAAAACCCAAGAAAAGCGTTAAAATAGTTTTCGTCATTAATCTGGAAACTTCGATTTGTAACTTAACGGTATTAATTGAAAGGGAATGTCTAATGATCAGCATCGACGCAATGCGGATAGCTTTTATTTTAAAAATTACGGATATAGCCAGCTATCGCAACAAAACTTAATGAAAACAACTTATAATGCCCTTTACTAATTAACATTAGCTCTTTTGTTCATTTTGACATAAGTTTTATAGGGGCGAAACTTTGTGCAGCTTATTACGTAGCGCATTGATTAATGATTTTTAATTTGAGAAAGAGTTAAAAATCTCAAGCTACTTTTGAGTTGTTAATTTATAACTTCAGTGCACTGCTTTCCATTCTTTACGAAATTTCAAAATAAATCAATCGTGTGGGGGAAGAATTAAGTGCATAAATAAAACCTAGTTTGAAATATAAGCAGATAATATATGAGGGTTTATGATAAGTATGTATTTTTATATTTATTCAAATAAACGCATATTTAAATACATTAAAGATTGACAATTTTAAAGATATTTACATAATACTTAATATTCATATGGTACTTAAATACATAAATAAATACATTTAAATTCATGTATGTAAATCTTTAAATATTTAAATACGTTAAGATTTACAATTTGAAACAATTCTTGTAATTGATATTTTATTTTGCCCCTTACAATTTTAATGCTGAAATATTAAAAAAGATATATATATATATACATTAATAAATCTTTATTTACCGTATTTTTCGGGCCATAAGTCGCACCTCATATTTATGGGAGAATTTTTAGAAAAGAATATTTTGTATTTTGTTATGCATATAAATATGTTTTCAATTTCTTACTTAATAAAGATAAATAACAAATAAATAGGGATGATAAATATAATTAATAATATATATAATATTAATTTTATTTTAATGTTACCTTTTAACCATAAGACGCAGCACACTTTTAAGTCGATTATTTAGTGTAAAAAGGTGCGTCTTATAGTCCGAAAAATAGGGAATTATAAGTAATTAAAAATTAGCTTTTTAAAAGAATTTCATATGAAGCATTAAATATACACTTCTAAAAAACAAAGTTTAACCCGTTGAGGGACGCCGTTTGCACAGTTCAAACGCCTAAATCTAGTCTTTTTTTCACTTGCATTCAATGTATTCTAGTTAAATGAGCATAAAAATGGTTAGTACTGCCATCTGTTATCAGTTTAAAGAAGTAAAAACATTTTGCAACCTTTAATTGGGAAATTTTTCAAGATTCTTTAGGTAAAAAAAAACGGGAAAAAATCTGCACCATTCAAACGGCAAAGGTTGTCGCCACGGAAAGGGTTAAAGATCCATGAACGTACAATATTCAAATGTAAAAGTTTTCTTTTTTTTTTTTAATAAAAGCGTGTATTTACGTATTCTTAGTACGAATACGAGCATAAAACATTAGACATCAGATTCACTTACAGTATTGAGAGCATCATAATAGTCATGTTACACTGTATGATTTGATATATTATTTATGATCTACCAATAATGTAATTATAATTCTTTTGATAGATCAAATTTCTGAGAATAAAGTGTGTGAAACCAAACTAACATATTTTAACAAAAAATTTGCGTAGAACAAGGACATATACGTCGGAGGCGTTTCTAAACAGAACAATCCGAATTTTATTTAAAGTAAAATGAACGAGTGTATGTACTTGAACCATTTTCAAAGAAAATGTCAATTGCAGAGCTTTCATACATTGTATCTTAGAGCGTCATTTATCTTCAGAAAGAGTGATCCAAACGCCTGCATCTAAAAATGCTATGAAATGGATTCTTTACATTATTATTTCTAAACTTAATGTACCTGCATGACTTCCTCATTCACATCCCTTATCGCATTGATAGAAAGAAAAAATAAATTATGAATTAAAAATAAAATACTACGCATGGAGCACAGAACTTATTTACTGACCTTTTAGAATAAAACTGCTCCTTAAATAGCAAAAAACATCACTTGGAGTTATGCCAGATCGCTTAAGCATCGCCATTAATTTAAAAGAGAACCAGCTAATCATTGGACGGACACTTTAATCCCTACGATATTATTCTGAGAGACATTTAAAATAGCTGTAAAGAAACTTTTTCGCCTAAAATTTTAATCAGTTTGTTTTCGATTCGAAGTTTTTATATGTGATGATCTTCTACAAGAACTAGGAATCAAACCCTGGCTTTAAGCTCGGCTTTCTTCCCGCGAAGAGAAATATTCTTATTTTCGAAAAATCCCCCTCCCTTCCTGCCCCTCTTTTTAGGGGGTCAACGACTCGGGGTTCTTTCTTATTAAATTTTTCAATGGTGTTTAAGCCGTTATTATTCATGAATATTTACCAAATTCTACCTAATGGTCCATTTTTAATCTTGCCTGTGGTTGCTGCCCCTTTTGAGAAACGGGATTCGAACTGGGATATCCTAACTTCAATATCGGCTTTCTCCCTACTGAAACTTCCTGACGGCGTCAGGAATTTGAATTTTTTGTACAATTCTCCACAAATATTGTAGCTGCTTTTTGTGAAACAAAATGGAAAATTGTCATACTCTTTTAAATTTGCGATTTTATAGATTTAGTATTTTGCTGAGCTTTATTTATCTTAAAAATAGAGCTTTTATTGCAAACTGTCAGAGCATACGGAATATTTTTTAGTGCATGTTACGCTAATTGACAGTAACCCTTTTCTTCTTTTTTTCCTTCCTTCCTTCTTTTTTTTTCTTTTTTTTGTTGTTCTTAGGATATACGGTGAACATGTAGTAAATTGTCTGGTATTATCCAAAAAATAACTTGTACGTAAGGTATACGCAGGCAGAGCACTGAAGCAGTCCACTTCATATTTTTAATTATTTAATTGTTAATACGTATTTTGCCCGTTTTTGTTTTTATGTTCCTTGTGTTTATTTATTTATTTATTTATTTATTATTTTTTTTGCATCAGCTTCATGCATGTTTCTTTGGTATGTGTGGGATCAGTAGTATATAAAAGTGTGCTTTTGCAATAAATAATAAGAAGAAAAACTTCACATTCACGTGCATTAATTCTCAACCCATTAATTCTTATTAGCCCCTTATAATGGCATCATTATAAGAGGCAAAAAACTTTACTATAATTTAACTACATAAGTTTCATCCGTAGAAATGCTTTAATATAGAATAATTATTATTCTTAAAAAAATAAAGTTGGCTTTTCTGCATGTATTTAAGCTTTCATGTAAATCCTTTACCATTTCTTTATTTCTGTGGCAACTAAATTAACTCTTTTATTTTACTGTATATGGGTACTCATCACGTCCGTAGTACCTCATTCATGTTTATAAACATTCTTCCACATTTCTGCTCATAACAGAGGATGGTAATGCAGAGCAGTGATTAAAATAACGTAAATAAATCATTGGTTCAATTCGTTAAGTCAAGTTTAGAAATTAAAAGCAAAATATTTCAACTAAACTGCTCAATTACCGAGTTTACAAAATTCAGATCACTTGCATGGGTGAAACTAACACGTTCCTCGGAAGTAATAAACTTTCCCGAATAACACTACAAAGTATTTTACTGAATTTATGTATTCAATTTAGATGGTGATTACAGTGCGACTTCCTTTTATTCCCAACCAAGCACTGATAAGTGCACGATTTCTTTTCATTCACCTCAACATCATGAAGCTCAGATAACTTAATTTAAAACAGCTTTGATCTATAAGCCTCTTCCCCATAAAAATTAATTCACCATTGATTTCCCATTTCGGTCGCAAGGTACATCCATTAACGGCCAAGTTATTTCGCCCCATCTCAATGGAGATCCATTAACATGCAAAGGACGCTTTTCTACGTAGTTTCGACTTACGTGCAAAACTTGCAAAGATGCGTCAGTGCGTCATGTTTACTGTTACACTAATAGCTGATCTCGGTTGTTTTTTTATTATGGTTTTCTGCTTTATGAGAAACTCGCTATTGAAAGATGCTGTTGCCTTGGGGGCGTTGGGCTTAAACTTTTTCAAGGAATTTTTTTATGATCAGAGGGATGGTACTTAAATCAGCTAAAAGTGTATTTTAGAATTGGTCGCAGCATGACTGAGATGTTTTTGCGGCACAGCAAGTTTAAATGGTGCCTTATTTGTCATATTGAAGTGGCTGAATTGCCTTTAGTGAGCAATCAGCTACATTTCAGGCATATTTAAGGCTCCTGAGACGTTTGTTTTTGATATAATTAATGCATGGAAGACTGTTATGAGTTTTTCCAAGTTCATCCAAGTTTTCTCAGAACAGACATAAACATAAAAACGCACAAGTAGATATGAGCATCAGTTGTTTAAAAATCAGTTTTCGTTTTTTAAAACGATCAATTTAAGAGAATTGAAAGCTACTGTACTTTATTTTCTTATTATAAAATGAACGTATTAATGCAATAAACGTTATTAATTTAAAAAAAAAACTTCATACTGATTTCACAGTGCTACTAGACTAATTTCACGGAGAATTTCAATCTCAAACAATTATTTTCTTTGTTTGTTCTAATACAACGTGTTAACCCTCGGCATGTGCACAAATTTTTTTTTCGGTGGCTTTGATTGATAAGAATTCTTCCAAAGTATTGTTGTCTCTCAGCTTAGGAGCTCAATTAGAAATTCCATTATCCAAAGATAATGAACTGATTTATAGTACGGATAATAACATGCAAATCCTGCCATTGAAGATATTAACTTTGTTCAGACAAAAATGCAAATCTCTGCAGATTATTTAACATGGTGAGAAATATTTGATTTGAAAAGGGCTTTGGGAAAGATAAAGTATGATGAATATGCCAAAAGGAATTTCGCTTCAGAGAACAGTTCCCATATTAAAGTTTAGAAATTTGGCATTATAGTTCGGGGGAGGTATTATCTCTCCCTCTCTGTGATTTTGGACTTTTGTGGAAATTTAAATCTGGCATTGTTTCTCCAAAAGTGGACTTTGCATTCATCATGATCTATTGTGAACAAGTAATTCTTACGTTGTCATTGTGTGGTAAGAAGGGAAAAAAAGGGAAATTTAGGGATTTAAAAGATTTTAATTTAGGGCTTTCTTTCAGAATTCTTAGAGGTGTTTTCGTAAACATTTTGGGGGAATTTGGATACGGATGTTACTGAAGTGAATATAAATAGGATACAGTTTCTGAAACGTGAAATAAATATTCTTCAAAACTAATTTACTTTTTTTCTATCTAATCCCAGAGTAATTTTTTTCCCCTAAGGTTTTTAAATTTGTTGCTTGTTACTAAGAAGATGTCTTTATTGTTATGTAATTTTTCATTATATTTATTACAATTTTTATCTGTAATAGTCTTTTTTTAAGACGATAATAGAACCGAAACAAAATAGTTTTAAATCATACTAAATTTTAAAATTTGATATTGCTAGTAATATTTACGTACGTGATTCATGACGAGTTGTTCTAGTCATGATTCTCGTCATTTTCTTTCCAAATATAATGTTTGGAAAGGAAATATGGCAGTTTCGTTTCTTCAGTAGTTTCCAAGGTATACTGGTCTTCAGTTCTCAATGTTTCAACGTACAAATAAATTTTGCGCCAAAAGCATTTCCCTTCCGGTAGTTTATTACTGTACAAAAGATTTTGATATTGTATGACCTTTCACACTTTTTCTATATTTTACCATTACAAAGCATCATTATATTCCAAGGAAAGAAAAGACTTTAGTACCAACTTACAGTATTGTAATAATAATAAAAAAACGAAATTCTTGTTAATGTATTAGATACTTTTAACAGAGTTTACATGTTATAATGGAGATTTTTAAAAAAAGAGGCTCATTAAATCGTCATTATTAGTCATCTATGTATATATAGTTTTCATAATATGACGTATCATCATGCTTAGAAGTAGCAACAGAAATGGACGTTTAAAATATTTCTCTTCGTGTGGAACTAATATAAAATGCAGGGCATATTTTAAGGAATTTTCACGGTTGGGGCAAATTTTTTTACCATGTTTGTGCCGAGTAGTCTTTTAAAGTTGAAATTTTTATGGTGTTTAAAGTCTCAAAAAGCATCTTTAAACGTATCGAATTATTCTTAATTATTCATTTATTATAATACAAAAGATTTTCATTACGCGAAAAAAAATTGTTATTTTCTGCAAGAAGTAGACATTTCCATCAGATTCAATAGAAAATGATTATCTGTATGGAAACAAGTCTCAAACGTTATACAAAGATCAAATTTTGTTAGAAATATAAAATTGATACATAAAATTTCCATACTGTTTTATTATTATTATATATATATATATATATATATATATATATATATATATATATATATATATATATATATATATATATATATATATACAGTGGAATCTCGATCTATCGTTTTTCAAGGGACCAATTGAAATGAACGATAAATGCGAGAAAACGATAGATTCGGAAACATAACAAAGCAATATGATCGTTGGGACTGGATAAAATGAACGACACATACGGTAAAACGATGGATCCGAAAACGATCGATCGAGATTCCACTGTATATATATATATATATATATATATATATATATATATTATTACACTACATCCCACAAGTAAAGAAAAACAGCATGTTTCTGGTTTTTCTACGTTTTGAGGGTAATCCATTTATATATATTGTCATTTCCAAAGAATGTTTTAATATAGTCTCTGTCCATGTAAAATATGTTTCTGCTATCTTTAATTTTAAGAAATTTCAGCACAGACGGCCGATGTTTAAAAAAAAAAAAACAGTACCATGGCCATTTAGTGCTATGTTTATCCTTTTATTCAAGTACATACCCATACAAGAGCAATTTTTTGTCACTGTTGGGCCATTCGCCCCACCAACTCTATGTTAAAATATGCCCTGATAAAATGCATCCATTATAAAAAGGGGAATATTAAATTCTATTAAGTATTTAACATGCATATATTTTACCTTTTTCATGATGAAAATATTTTAGCAAATTAAAAACAAAATAAATTAAAAGTGTGAGAATTTCTTTCGTGTGAGAAACGCTTTCTTTTTTCAAACAAGAAAAAACAATTTCCCTTTTACTCTGAATAATAATTTTGTAACTCAGTTTCTTGTTCTTAGTACTTTCCATAAAAGAATAATTCATTGTCTAAGACTAATGCAATCGCTCTCTCATTATGTAATTCTAACTGAAGTCTCCTTCATTTTCAAAGGATTATCTTCATTAGTATTCTTAAGTGCTGACATCAATTGGACCCATTATTAATGAGCGATGTATTACCCCAATAGAGATTTTACGTAATAATACCTTTAAACCCCTCTCCAATAGAGCCTTTTCCTGACCTCCTCCATGAGATTGATCACGTGGAAATCATTACAAAATGCAATATGTAACTTAAGATTGCCTTTCATTTCAAATAATTTGCTCGCAACCAATAGGCTCTCATTAAGTTATAAATTGTTTTATTTTGAGTTTTGTCATCTTCCGGCGAGGATCTTAAGTGCCTTAAATTTGTATCGGAACGTAAGCTGCAGATTTAAACTAATTTAGATTTGTTTATGGTGTTCTATTCTTTTGAAACTGCGACTTTAAGATTAGCGAAGAACTTTTAACTTGTTCGTCGCCAAAATTGCTCAGTTAATTGCATTTGAAAGTTTGCATTTACGAACCTGAAATTTTTTTTTCTTCTGATGCATTTTCAAAGGTATTATTGTTACCAAACACGAAAATTGTTGTTTGTCATTCATTCGTCGGAAAATCTGTAAAACAAGGGCGTTTCGAAAATAGCGAGCGATCAGAGGCAATTGACCCATTCCCTCCCCCTTCTCAATTTAAACATGAATATACTCTGAGGGGGTCCTTAATAATATTTAGCGATATTACTAGTATTTCTACCTTACATATTTTTCCCTTAATATTATTTTTTTTTAAGTAATGAATGGGTTCATTAATTTTTTTAACTCATTATTCATATCAGACAACCCTTTGAACCCTTTGTCGGTGCCAGGGGGAAGTGCTTAACCACCCCTCTGCTAAGAAGTGCCTCCCCTTCTTAGCAGAGGGGAGGCACTTCTTAGCCACTCCTCTACTGTAATACTACGAATATTATATCGCTTACATATTTGGGGATCGGTTTTTAAATTATTGGTGAAATGACTAAGTGGAGAATATAATTTATTCTTCTTCAAACCAAAAATTCTGTTTTGTCTTAATAAGAATAATTCTTTTACAGGCACAGAATGAAATGATATACAGTCGGCGCTAGTTATAACGACCGCTCATTATATCGACCGTTCCAATAGATCGACCGATGCAAAAAGTCCAAATGATATTTTTCTATATTACATTTTTATCAATTTTCGCTTTAGCGACCCCTTGTTATAACGACTTTTTTCCATGAAACGCGGGAGGTCGTTATATCGAGCGCCTACTGTATTTTCAAAACATTTCAGACAATGACTAAGGTAATGAATTTTCCTAAAATCGAACATGTGTCTACAGATTCAACATTTTCATCCAAGTGAAACAAAGTGCAAGTTACTGCACCCCCACCCCCCATTTAAACGATCAGATTACAAAAACTAAAATAAAAGGTCAGTTGCGAAAAAAAATCCATTACAAAACAAGAAAATATAAATCAAAGAAATAATAAAAATGACATATGTGTGTACATCGAAACACTTTTAAAGATGTGATAAATTTACAAACAAGCACTCGCTATGCTTACCGCAGTAGTAATAATTAACTAGCTTTAAAAGCTAACATGAATTTATTAACATATTTTTAACACCTGAAGCATTTATTAACTCTAATGAACCAAAAATGGCAATTTATTCGAATTTATACGTTCTTCTCTTTGAATATCTGAATAACCTACAGCAAAATATTGCCTCATTCATTTGATAATCCACTGCCCCTCTGCGGTATTTACAACTCTCTAGATCCCCGTGTCACTGGTAATGATTGAGGACTATCATAAATGAAACTTCCCCCCTCACTCCTCGCAATGATTTCTGGTGTTGCATGCATCACCTGCAGGTCGATATCATTACTTCGGAAGTCAAAACTTAAGCTTCGACGATTGGAGTTGCTTTATCTTTCATATGCTGGCTGCAGCAGTGAGTGTTTTAACCGTTCTTTCCCTTTCTCAATGGAAATGTGATCACGATTTCGACAGTTGTTTATGAAGAGGTTAAGAGGTGGAAATGAATATGATTTTCATAGACTTGCTCTTTCCTGAATGATGTATTTTATTCATTTCATTCTATTGAATAACGCTTCCTGCCTTTGATGTTAAAATATTCTGAAATTTAAAGATGACATTCTATTTGCATATAAATATAAATTTAATGATACTTGTAGTACTCTGTTTCCTTAATGTTTTCAGAACGTGAAATATTTGTGTAAGGTAGTATTGGTTGATAATCGTAGTTTATAGTTTTGAAGTTAGTGGATAGTTTTGGTAAAATTGTTTTGCAGTTTTGCTTACCATCCCATTCAGGCAAAAGCACTTGTCATGCGTATATTGACAATTATGTTTGTAGACACATATATACACATGCATATTCTGGTATGCCTCTGTCTGAACTCCTGTGTCATATATCTGAACCTATGTGGGTCCTTTTTTTATGATTTGTTCATGTGTGTTAACCTTCTAATTTTATTAAATTACTAGCATTATTGCCCGGCGTTGCCCGGGTAGATATATAAATATAAAACTTTTCATGCATTCCATCAAAAAAAATACTGGGCTGCACCCCCCGCTCTTCATGTTCTTATGGTGAAGGGGCTGTATCCACATTTAAGTGGTACGCGCACCTCTTAGGGGCACAAAAATCATTAGAAAATTAATTTAAAAAAACTAATTGCCCCAAATTTCGTTTTTGGGGCTCTCGTTTGGGGCTTTCGTTTAAGTTTCTCGGGTCCTAAACATTAACTGTGCCGAATTTGGTCCCGGTGAGTGAAACAGTCTATGATTCTATAGCGGACAAACAAACAGACGAGCTCTTTTATATATATAGATGTATGACACAACAAACAGTTTAATTACATAGACGAAGTAGGAAATGTATCGTCTTAGACACGAAATGCCTCGTAGTTACATGGTTAGAAAGAATTCGTAAGTTTCAAAAGTATTTATATACGCATTCATGCAGGTGTGTATCAATATATATGTGTTTACTGGTATCCGAATTTTAAGCACTGTTGTTTAAAAACAGTAGGTCATCATGATTTTTTATGCAAATCGCTCATAAAATATCCCCAGTTTACGTCAGATATTCCAATATATGACAGTCCAGTAAAAAAAATACCTTTTCTCATACCAAATGTCATTGGACTATGCCTAACCTGAATCAGGAATAGTTTAAAACAAATTCTACCGGACGTTTTCGAGCCGGTATATCTGTTCTATATGTTCGTCAGTTACGTCTTGCTTCATCGTTTCAAACCCGATGACCAATTGGAACAGGAGACAATGAACTCTGGATCTGGAAGACTACGTGCTCTTCACTACTCGGTCCAAATTTAGTTAAAATCATCAATAACGAGGATCAATTTAAAGGAGGTATAATCATGTGGGCATGTTGAATTGGCGTCCGAGCTCCAGATCTTCGACAGATATCTTCACTGCTGAGAAGTAGAAAGAGGAGACAATGGAACCTCACGTGAACCTTTCAAAGCTTTCAAGGATCAGGAGTCCATGTTCATTGACGATAAGGCGCGTCGTGCAGGGCTTTACTAGTGAATGAGTTTTCTTCAAAAGATATAGTGTGGAGTTAGATCTTTGTATGTGGAACCGATAGAGCAGGGATGACTAACAGACAATTCGATGACGGAAGATTTTGTTCGGTCAATAGCACTCAGTCAAGGATTTTTGGCTCACGCATCTGCAATCGATCATGCCGTTATATAAAATTCGCCTCGTGACAATTTTATATTTGAGTATTTTAAAAAAATAGATGTCAGATATTTCTAAAATATTTGAATTTTAGGATGGTTAGTTTTTTTTATATACATCAAATACTAAAATTAAAAAGTAAGTTCTATATTGTGTCTAAACCTAGAATCTTCATAATTTTTTGTTTTTATACAATATTTCTGGAACTTATTTTGACTGTTTTCCCGCGATTAAATAATATGGAAAAATTGAATTAAGAAAAATTTTTACACAATAAAATGTTTCTTAATAATCATTTTATACTTAATTGAGGCATATCGACAAAACATTTAACTCTAAAGTAGTCAAAGTTGTTTGATTTATGTTTAAGAACAAATGACGAAATTATTAAATATTTGTGCTTTGTTCCTTCAAATCAAATTTCAGAACAAAGCATTTTATTTTGAGACTGAAACAGTAAAATGAAAATGTCATTCTTTAGAAAATATTTTAAATTTTAAAAAAATCTATCTAAAGTAAGAAATAATATAAAAAAATTTATTTCGGAATAAAATAGTAACATTTACTCATCATATTTTAGAAGAAAAAATATTTTCAAGACTTCTTGTTTATTTTAAGTAATTGACTTAAAATAAACAAAGTATGAAACTTCATTACCTAAATTATTCTGATATAAATTTCATTCATATATGATACAATGATTGGCTTAAAAATTAAATACAAACTTTGAAAGAGAACATATTAGATAATGTACAGTTTATTTCCTATTAATATATTCGACATACATCTAGGTGGCCATACCTAACTAATTAACGATATATGTCGCAGTTTATCTGAGGCATTTTGTATATTTCTGAAACAATATCGAGAAAATTATTACATACATTTAATTTCCCTTTGTGCAACTGCGACACTTGCAACTTCCAATCCGCTTGTCACTAGACATGATTGAGGACTATCATATCAACCAAACTTTCCCTCCCGCATTGATTTCCTCGAGTTGCACGCACCATCTGCAATATTGCTTTCTAATTCAAAACTTTGTTTCAACGATTGGGACAGCTGAGAATATCATGTGACACTGTTTCAGTCTGCTTGAAATGTCTCCTCTCTAGACAGACATAGTTGTTATTACTCTCTGACACAAGTTTGTTACTGAAAGAGATAACACCGAATGCAACTCCTCCACTATAAGAATGTGTTGTTTGTTGACACTTAGAAATATTCGTGTTTCTTTTGCACTAAAAATGAAACTGTGACTTAAATAAATAGATTTAAATATAATAAGAAACATTTAAATATATCCTATATTAAATAAATTAATGAACACCTAAAGACAACATAATTAATTAATATATATATATATATATATATATATATATATCTTATATATAAAAGGCAAAGTCTGTGTGTGTGTGACCGAGTTTTTGTCTGCTCGCGGCGCAGCGCAAAGACGGTAGGTCGGACAGTCTTGAGATTCGACACGAAGATGCCTCCCGAGGTCTCATTATGCACCTCGAAGCCCTTTTTTCGATTTTTTAATTAGATTTTCCGTAATTAAATATTTAGTCGCGATTTGGAGCTCCCGGACGAGTAAAAGCTCCTTAAATCCTAACGTATCCGTCCAAGAATTTTTTTTTTTTTCAGACGAGCCTATACGGGAAAGATGACACTATACGGAAATCACAATTAAAATTGTCTGTCTTAATTTATGGATTAATTGTGATTTTTTTTCGATCGCCTGTACGCACCCGTTTTTCGGAAAAAAAACGCGATTTTGTCCGTGACCCTTTTTTCCAAATTGTCGAATCGATACGTAAATATCGTTACATTTTTACGAAATTTTTATCTCAGAGACCCTAGACATCACAGTTTCGAAAGCCAGAACCAAAATTAATTTACAAATTGTAGTTATTTTTTAATAATTTATTTTATGATTCGGAAACTCTTGCGAGAAATCTCATTTTGGAGATTTCGTTCTTCATTTCCGGACGAAGGTACAGCTGGTGAAACTAGGAGAAAAACCAGTTTTTCGACGTAATGCACGTGATGAGTTGGGGCGTTTGTTTTCTATGAGGGATTGAGTGGTTAAAGGAAATCGATTACTATTGCATTGATAATCGATTAAAAAATCGCATTTAGTAATGCCGTAATTTTTTTGGCCAGCACTTAGTTAATATCATATAATTTGTGGTGTATTTGTGGAAAAAATCTATGAAGATTTCAAAGAATTTCATCATGTGGAGGATGTGATATATTCGCTTTCAAGGAAATCGATTACCATTGCAGTGATATTCGATTAGTAATCCTATGTCAAAAATTTTGCCAAAATGTGCCAGAAAGGATTAAATTTATATGGGTAAAATAATGTATCGTGGTGAGGAAAAGGATGACAGCCACGCCCATTAACAAAAGGGTTAAGGCTACTAAAAAATTGGTAATTACATTACCCGAGCAACGCCGGGACGGGTACAGCTAGTATATATATATATATATATATATATATATATATATATATATATATGCACACAAATGAGCAGGCAGTATAAAAAAGCTAACATTTGTTTTAAAAAACGGTTTTATATATTTAATAAAATAATTCTCCCAGCGAAAACAGTGAAAAACTTTTATTTTTATTCGAATCCGTGTCCTTAGCGAAGCAAAAAAACTAAATTAAATTAATAAATAAAAATGAAAATAATAAATAATTCTTTTTCAGTCCCTATTTTAAATAATATCTCCACTTTTTTTTATCGATTTTAAGGGAGATGTTCATGAAATTAGAACGAAAAAGAAACCGCGAAAGTTCAGCTCGAATATGAGACACCTAAAAACTCAAAAAAGAGAAAAAGTTATTCTACTGAGCTTATATGTTTGTTTTTTATTTCAACACTATCCTTATATTACTTTCTTTCAAAACTATCATTTTGGTATAGAATTTATAAGTGAAGGGTGCTCTGAAATTTTAATAACGTAAAAAAAAACCACGCCATAATTTAAAACTTGTTATGAATAACTACAGAGTATAAACAAAACTAAACTATTACTAAATTTAATAACTCTCCTATTCCAAGCCTTTAGAGAAAAAAAAAAAACTTTTTGAGAGAGCGAGAACTACTGAAGAGGGAGAGATAGTTTTATTTTTGTTTGAGGTCTTGCTTGGAATTAAATAAAAATAATGGGCTTCACTTTTACTCGCCATTTTTATACCATATATTTTTAAAACTACATCGAAAATAGATATTAATATGAAACAAGAAGGGCATTAAAGTTAAGTGCAGATCTCAGACAGAGAAAAATGGCTGTGGACGATGGAGTAATCTACATAGGCTTTTATGTGTTTCTTCTAATTTAAAAATTACTTTTTTTTTGCAGCAACCACGCCTCTCATACCTCATTTATTCATATTTTATTCTATTATCAAAAACGAGCTACTGGGAGGAATAAAAAACCCTATATTTTGCATTCAGAGTTTTTTTTTGTCTCAGCTTATGTAAGTAAACTTGCTACGTCGTTGGAAATATTACAAGACTTGTATTTTTTTTACTGTTATTAATAGCCTATCTTATTTTTCTATTGCTCTGTTTATTAATTTCCATTCACATCAGTGTTTCCTTAGTGGAAATGATAATTTTCTCTCAGTGTTTGCACGGTGGGTAATTTGTCATTCGGCGCCTGACGATGGTGGTAGTTTTTCCTTCGAAACTTGAAATAAGTTGGTTCTTTTAATTTTCAGTGAATCTAAAGAGGTTTTCCATTCCTTATCTGTTATAAGTTTTGGTCTTTTCTTTGATTTTATTATAATGCTATTCAAAAATTGATATATTTGTAATTTACTGTTAGGATACTCGACACTGTGTGTATAAGTAGTTCTGAAACTTTAATTAGAGATAGCAGTGAAGTTTCGAAAGTGAAAATTTCCCATTTCAGTACCCTGTGGTATTCATAATTTTCCGAGAATTATTTAATCAAAATTATATTTGAAATTAGTCTTACAGTATTTATTCTTCTTTAGTACAATTTACATTTGAGTGTGGTCTATTTCCCTTTCATTAAATATAAAAAATTCTTTACGGAACAAATTGCAAATGGAACAGACTCGAGAATTAACGTTTGAAACGCTGTAATGCGGACCGTAACGCAACAGTATTGCATGTATGACGCAGCTGTTAAAACACAATTACCCATTCACGGGATCTTCCTTTCGAGAACAACGTCACAGTCTTTGTAGTGTAGAAGTGCTGACGCTAAAACTGAATATTTAAGTCTCAGCAAATACATTAGTAACTGCTCATATGGTGTTTGTTCACAACTACACCTTTACTTCCACTCGTAAAGTACACTTCTGTTGCTACTGAGTCTCAACTAAGAGTACTTCATATATCTTGTCGGGCCCTGATTTTCCATTAGGCCCGGGCCTAGGGGTCCACCCAAAAAATTTTAATTTTAAAAGGAAAAAAAGGAAAAATTCCCAATTCAAATTTATTTATTTCACCTTTTTTAATGGCAATTTTTTATATATATCCTTTCGAATTGATAGATTGATTGGTTCATCATCTGTATAGTTATATGTATAGTTCATCATATGTATGTTATAGTGCATATAAGAGATTAATAAGTTTTTCTGGTTGCATTGTATTGGCGTTTTAATGATGAAGTTAATATGTTGTATTGCTTTTTGTTATTTGATAATGTTCTAGGCTTCTATGTTTCAAATATCCAATGCTTGGTAAAATGGTACTTTCACAATGATTCATGATTATTTTTTTTGTATGTGTCAATTTGGAAATTTTACGCCCACATCAGTGTTAGGGGGCCCTCATCCCAAGTTGTGCCTATAGTCAAGAATTTTCTAAATCGGGCACTGTGTCTTGTAGATCAGATACAGTAAAACAAACACAGCTTCCTCGGATAGTTGAACTGCATGTCGTTGCTACAACCGAATCCTGCCTTACTTTTGCTTTTTTAACGTAGGATTACGTTCCTCAATAACGGTCCTTCGGAGAGGAAAAAATGTCCTGCGTCGCGAGTTATAATTTTGGCAGCGCGCCAAACCCAGTAGCAGTAAACAGTTAAACAGAAAAATACCAAAATGCGTCAAAAAAAAAAAGAAAAAAAAAAAAAAAAGAGGTAAGCAAACGATAAGTAATCCTACGTTCATAACCTGCGATAGTTTCGTTAGAGGAGACTACCTGAATTTTTTTTAATTTAATACGTACGAATCGGCTGTGTTTTCACTGGGCAACTCTACAAGGGAGCCACTCAGGAGACAGGAAAGAATTAAAATTAAATATAGTGACGAATAAAACGAAAGAGAAAATAAAGGTAAACTGCGCTCATTCTACCTTAATTATAATTTTATGATTAGTCACTTATTTAACAATTTTATGTATTCTTTTATACTTCGTTTAAATGAAAGATTTTGATACTTTAAAGTTACTGTATTAAAAGTGTAAATAAAAGTAGTAATTTTTCATTATTTTCTAAAAATAACTTTTTTTTTTTTTTTTGCATTTTATTAAAGTTAAATCTTATACGACACCGCTAAAATTTTTCCTTAAAAAGAGACGTTTACAGAACTTTCAGTGTTTCGAAACCACTGCTCGAAACAATAAATAGTCGCTGCCAAAATTCATTTCACTCCACAGTCATGTTTTAAACAGGGAGATGACTCTTACACACACAGACAGAGAGAGAGAAAAAAAAAAAATCCCCGCAAATTTCCATTTTCGTTCCGATTCTTGTCCAAACGCGAAAGCAAACCAAATAAAAATAATGAACCGCCTCTCCGTCCGCCATTTTTACAGCCCCCTACACTTTTATCAATTTCCAGAGATGATACTTATGAATATAGAACAAAAAAGGATGCGAGAGTTAAGTGCAAAGGTGAGACAAAGCAAAAGTTTAAAGCGGAAACTAATTCTGCTGGGTATAGCAGGTTATTTTTCGCGTAGAAGAATGGGAAGTGTGCGTTGTCAGCGTTTCTCTTTTATTTTATTTTGTTTTTATTTTTTTACTTTTATCCACCTATTGATCTGCACTTGAAGGTAACGTTTAAAGAAAATGTCCCTTTTGTTTCTCCGTAGTCTTGAAAATAGATTTTCTTCTGTTCAAAGATTAGAAACCACTTGAGAGGAGGTTGAGGGGAGGGAAATACTGGTGTGAGAAGGATCTGAGCTTTCTATCTACGTGAAAACGGAAAAAAATATTTTGGTTTTGGAAAGAATAGATTTCCAAGGGCTCGGAGAGAAAAAAATTATGCTAAGCGAATTTTTTTTATTTTTATTATTTTTCTGAGTTTCAAATTTTATTATCATTTTATTTTAAAAGAAGTAATGTAGCTTTGTAATTTCTTAAAAATTATCCGTGCAGGCACGTAGGAGTTTTTAACACGGATACATATATGTATGCTCCATGTATTTTTTTCGCATAAAAACTGAAAATCGAGATGAATGTATTCAAAATGTAATTATGAAGTGAATAATTCAAAATATAAATGACTCTACATACTTCAATGCTAATCTACTCATCATGGTCCACTTGGAAAAACTTTGAGATTTCTCTATTCTCGGAATTTCTGCTTTATTCCTTTTTGGATTTTTTTTCTTTATCTTAAAATTATTTAACATTTGTTTTCTGTTTTCTCACTTTGTGGTTTCATAATACAATGGTTTTAAATATGATTTTATTTTTGACTTTTTGTTTAGGGGGGGGGATTTTGTTATTACGCACAAGTCTTATTCATATCTCTGCCTTAATGATAAGAAGATCACAGGCTTCAACGTCATCTGCTTGCAACGGCGTTTATTCGTGGGCATCTGTGACGGAGGCGTTGATACCCCGTGATACACCCTGCCCAATGTAGGTCTATGAAAAAGTAACCCGTCTCCTGGAGCGTCAGGCTGTAAACATGCCCCCGACAGACCGTATTTAGCGGAAATGAACGTGGACAGTTGGTTTTTCACTCTTCCTCTGCCCAAACAGAAAACGCTTTGGCATGAACAATGCCCTATCTGTCATTTTCTCGTGTGCATTAGTTGTTGGATTTTTTTTTTTCTGTTCCACTCGGTCGTAAACACACGCGCTTAGTTATATATTATGTCTTTGTTCTTTCATCTGTCATTTTTACGACATTGCGCGTATCTTTTTGTGCAATAGTCCGGAACTTGGTTGCAAATCTCTTGCATGATCTTAGATCTCGAGAAATTTATTTTCCATTTGATGCTCATAGAATTTGATAACGTCGTAATTCCGAGGTACTGGTGTGTTGATGTTATATGTTAACCGATCGTAGCGGAAGGATTTTCATGCCCTGGCGAGAATTGATGAGTTAGTCCGATTCGACTTTCCAGTTCCTTTCCTAATCGCTACCCTGTGTTTCCTGAACGGTTATTGTTTCCCATCGCATCTTTGTGTAAATAACATTTCTTAAGATCTTGAAAAAAATAAGGAAAAAGTCGATTGGAAAGGAATTAACCCGAAACTTCGAACAAGATTAAAATATGATTGAGACAAGATTTGAAAAATAAAGGTCTCTCATTTTTAAACTATAATTTGTAAAAATTTTCAATAAAACTGACAGTTATTTTCAGAAAGAATTTTTAGTAACTGTTTTTCAGTTTCATGGTAAATTCTCAATTAATTCCTTATCCCTTAATACCTCGTCGCGCCCAGGTATAGAGTGTAACATTTTTGTAATTTTGAATGGTTAGTTTTTACATGTAAGGGTTGAATGTTCTAAACAGTTTCTATTTAGAGCTACACCCTTTCTAATGCAGTTATGATTTTCTGACCCTTGTATTCCTTTCCCTTCATTGTTAGTCGTGATTTATCCACGGTAAACGAGAGATTATACTGGATTGCAATACGACAAAAGCAGGAGTTGATGTAGTCAATCCAATGTGCAGGTATTACATGATATCCCGCATATCACGAAGATGGACTCTCTCATGGTTTTTTATGTTTTTGGACATAATAGGAATCAATATTCGCAAGTTGTCCTTAGATCCAATAAACTGGACAGTTTTGAAATGAGGCGATTGTATCTGTATTCTTTGGCCTTTAATTATAAATATATCTCATTATCAACATTTTATATATTGTCATAAAACACAGAATTATTATTTTCAATTCGAAAAAAAATAAGTTTATTACAAAAGGAATAATCAAGGTTGAAAGAGACGTTGCACTTTGTGCCACACGCGCCTGCTGGTGTTCAAAAAAAAAATTGGCGCACCTGCTGAAGGCTTAAATTGACAATTAAAGGATCTTGGTAACCAATAAAAGGCAAGTGCAAGAAATTAAAAATATAAAAGAATGTAATCGTCACGTCAAAGAATGCATTGCTTCTGCCTATTAACTTTAGAGGGCATATAAAACGTGTCAATGTAACAAAAATGTTTTATATCCTGCATCTGAAAATGCTATTGATATATGAGAGGAAAAACTAATTAACCCTACGAATTTTTACCGGCGCTCGAAAAACTTCATCAAAACCTAATTTCCTACCGAATCTCGGGCAACGCAATCTTTTGATTTCCAATCTTACAGAGCTACGACAAGAGACCACATTCAAGTACTTTTAGATTACCACCAAACTAGAAAGAAAAAAAAAGAATCTAATCTTCTAACAGAGAAAAATCTATTCTCCAGTCACATAGAAACAAAAGATCATTTTTCCATAAATGCTACCTTCAGTGAAAGCATTAGATGGAGAAAAAGGGTGGGTAATGAAAAACGCTGAGTCTGCTAACTTTTTACAATTCTTTTATGTGAAAGATACCTGCAATCCGTTGCAGAATTTTCCCCCTAGTATTTCGGATTTCTGCCTTTGTTTTACCTGCTACGAATCGAGCATCATCTGGGAGCGAGCTCAATGTATAGATTTGCTGTTTAATCAATCGCGAAATGCGGGCATCGGAAAATAGAATTCATAATTTTTAGCATTCCTCAGCTGAATTCATTTTGCGATGATAAAAAGATGGAATACAATGAAAATGAAAAATCGAAAGTGGTGACGAAAATTGATTTACTCATCAAAAAAGGCTCTTCGATGCTTTGATTTGAATTTGTCTTTTTTTTTTTTTTTTTTTTTTTTTTTTTTAATGGAACTAAAATAAATCTTAACCTTCGAGATTTGCTATACGTGGACCTTTTTTTATTAAAAAATGCTTTATATATATATATATATCTGTTTGCGTGAAATTAGTGATTTTAGCTAGATTTTAATGAAATTTTTTCTTAATGTTTTAAAATAAATTACATTTTAATTTTCTTTCGTTCTTTAAATTTTGCATCATTATCTAAATTTTCTGATGCAGTATGAATTAAAATTGAAAAATTAAAAATTTTATTTCAGTGTGAAATATTGAAAAAATTTCCCATAGAATTATAATAAATAATAACCTCAAAGAAATTTATACTTTATTTTAGAAAATTAGAAAAAAGGTAATAACAGGATTTCTTAAAACAGCCAGATCTATTCTTAACAGACGTAGGTGCCGTGATTTCCTTAACAAAGATTTTTTGAAAAAAAAAAGTCTGTGTTCAAAGTTTTTTTACACAAAACTTTTTACTTTAGAGCGTTTCCCTCACAGCTAAATTAAGAAAAAAATTGTTTCTTAAATTAACTTTCAGGCAAAATATTTTGATAAATTTCAAGAAAAGAAATATATTAGTCAAGATGTACTAAAAAGGTGCAACTCTGTTTCTGAGCAAGATAAATAGAGATTCAAAATACAAGGTATTATGAAGAGATATATATATATATACTAGCTGAAAACCCGCACTTCGCTACGGAGTACATTCAAAGTAAAAACATCGGTGAATGTATGCAATTAATGTCAATATATATATAATAAATACGACGATCAATGTATATAATTGATGTAAAATATATATATATTTATAAGAAAATCGTAAAGGATATTTTTATAGACAAAATAATGTAGAAGAAGATATTCAAATTAAATTTAATATAAAGAATACTAAAAAATATAGTACAGTTAATATAGTACAGTATCTAGAACATTTCTTTTACTGTATTTTAATATTTTTTTGGATAATGTCCAATCGTCTGCCGCATTAGCAAGAAAAAAAAATTATTTTTTGTCTATTTAGTTTTTATGCACGTGACGATAAATTTATTTAAAGTACCAGAAAAAGAAGTCACGTGATCAGCATTTAATAAATTAAATTCTAAAAATTAATCTTTAAAAATTCACCAAAAATCAGGAAATGAAGGTAAAGATTCGAAAATGATTTCATTTTAAAGGAATTTTTATGATCTTTCTCGTGATATAAATTTTATAACCCTCAAATTATTATTTTAAATGCAAACTTAAAAAAAGTAAAAAAACAGCTTAAAAATTTAATTTAAAAAAATCTAAGAAGAATTTTTCAAAAATCTCTCTTAGTGCACCCCTACACTATAAGAAGAATCGCCATGCAAAATTTCACCCCTTTAGGTCCAGCGGTTTGGTCTGTGCGTTGTATGTCAGTGAGTGAATGAATGAATGAATGAATGAATGAGTCAGTTACGGAACTGTTTTATATATATAGATTAATTCCGTTTCAAAAGAGTGATATTTTAATAGAATGGTTTATTTTCAGAGGCACTAGTTCTTGAACTCCGGCGAAACAACAGAATTAGGATTATTTCACAGAAAGTAAAATTCCTGCCCCCCAAAATGGGAAACGCCCCTGATTACTTACGTTTCAAAAGAGTGAAAACCCTACGTTTCAAAAGAGTGATACTTTAATTAATAGAATAGTTTATTTTCAGAGGCATTTGTTCTTGAACTCCGGCGAAACCACAGGAGTAGGATCATTTCACTAAAGTAAAATTCCTTCCCCCAAAAATAGGAAACGCCCCTGAATACGTTCGTTTCAAAAGAGTGATATTTTAATAGAATAGCTTATTTTCAGAGGCACTTGTTCTTGAACTCCGGCGAAATCACAGGATTAGGATCATTTCACAGAAAGTAAAATTCCTTCCCCCGAAAATGGGAAACACCCCTGAATACTTTCTGAGAAAGTGAAATCCCTTCCTTACAATAAGGGAAACACCCCATGCTCCATACACCCACTGAAAGCTCTCAGCAATTAGCATACACTATCTATCCCAAAGAGCATAAATGTCCTTCCTTAGAGTCCAAGAATGACTCATTTGGAATTTTGCTTGGATAATAATTAATATTGATGGAGTTCGTTTACATATCAGCGTGGGTTTGTTTAAATTTATCATTTTCTATTTGGAAAAAAAAATATGATGTCTTAAAATCCGCAGTAAAAAAATAGCAACTAGAAAAAAATATACAGGGTGGCTAATAAATACTGTAACACTCCAAAAAATAAGAGTTAATTTTAATTGTTTGGAAAAACAATTTATCTATCTATTTGTGTGATTGGCAACTTTTTGTAAAAGTAGACGATTTTTGTTTAAAGTAAAACATGTAGAATATTTTTAAAGATGGAAGCCAAAAGGTTAATGGTTAAACAGCTTTTTGATCGCGGATTTTCTGCAGGTAAAATATTTAAGCAATTAAAATGCCTTGGTTTTAATAGGACGTTTATATATAGGACTATAAATCGATTATTGGATACCAATAGCTGTAAAGATCGACCAAGGTCCGGTCGTCCACGCACTGTTCTTACAAAAGAACGTATCAAAAGAATTCGTGAAAAGATACGAAGAAATCCACAACGTTCTGCAAATAAAATGGCTGCAGAAGAGAACATCAGTCGCAGAACTATGCAACTTATCATAAATGAAGACCTGGGTTTTCGTCCTTATCGCAAAAGAAAAGTTCAAGGTTTGACTACTGCACAAATAGTAAAAAGGTTACAAAGATGTAAGAAATTGCTGAACCGGCACGGTAGCAAAAGTGTTGAAAAAATAATTTTCTCTGATGAGAAGCTGTTTTGTACAGAACAAAGTTATAATGCTCAAAATGATGTTGTATATTCAGCAACCTTCGAGGATATACCTGAAAATCTTCGAACTGTTAAACGCTTTCAGAACAAGAATTCTGTTATGGTTTGGGCTGCAGTGTCACACAATGGAAAACTGCCTCTGAAATTCATCGATAAAGGGGTAAAAATCAATGCTGAATATTACAAACAGGAAGTATTGGCTACACGTTTATTACCACATGCTGACAGATTGTATCCCAAAAAGAATTGGATATTTCAGCAAGATTCTGCACCGTCCCACCGATCCAAAACAACACAGGAATGGCTCCATGCCAATTGCCCGAAGTTTATCAAGCAAGAAGATTGGCCACCTTCTTCACCAGATCTAAATCCTTTAGACTATTGTATTTGGGGGATTTTAGTCTAAAGTAAATGCTAAGCAGCACAGAAGTTTGGACTCCCTCAAAGCTTCCATACGGAGTGAATGGGACAAATTACCTCATAAAATGATTCGTGCCTCAATAGGACAGTGGCGTAAGAGATTATCTTTAGTAATCGATAAAGATGGCGGTCGATTCGAGTAAAATTATTTCATGGTAAACTTTCATGTATAATGTTCATAATATTGTTGTATTTTCCATTTTCTATTTCATCTGTGTGTAATTAAATGATTCGATATTTGTCACAGTATTTATTAGCCACCCTGTAAAAATGGCGACCACGGTAAAAAGGTGGGAACGAGTTTTCAGAAATGCGTATAAATTAATTTCCACAGAGACAATCGCACCTAATTTTCCTCGGCTTAATATAAACCTATAATTATGAATTCGAAGCAAGTTGAAATTTTTAATATTTATTGTGGCTCTCCCACCAGTTTCCAGTAAATATAAATATTTGCTGACTGCCCGCAGTGCATATTTGAATTCGTACATTTGTACATCGGATATATATTAAGGCATCCGTACACCTTTGAAACGGCATTTTCGATTTGAAAAAAATCGATTTCCCATTTTTACAATAATATGAAAGCCTAATCTTTTATCTTTCTAATGCTGTTTGAATTATGTTTCTATCTTAATTAAGAGCCGAGTAACAGCAATTTTAACAACAGTTGTCAAAGAATTTTATAACCGGAAATGGCTTTTTCTCAAAATGAATTTTTTCATCATTTTTCTTTACGCAAAACATCCTACAGAAAAAAAGTTATACATGACATGCCTGAAAATTATGAATAGTTGCTCTTCAAATGCTTGTAAAGGGAATAGACTACGCTCATCATTGTAGATTAATTAGTCTTTTTTGTTTAGATTGGTATGAATTGCAAATGACAATAAATTTTAAGCAGTTTTTCTGTACAGCCTTAAACTGCTTACGGAACAGTTTCCTTATGCGTGCACTTTCTCGCCAAGCCAAAATATTCACGCCAACTTTGGTGCCGTTTTTGTTTACACCAGCCCTTTGCATATCACAATAGCATCATAAATAGCATCATATCATGATCACGGGGGTCTAAATAGCATCATATCATGATCATATCATGATATGATGAGAGGAGAACAAGCCGCTCCGCGAGGATTGGCGCGAAATCATCTTGGCGAGAAAGTGTGCGTATACGGAATCTTAGCCCTGCTGGGAAGCTGAAACTGCTGCAGCCTCTAACATATACAGATTGTTATCTTGAGAATACTCTATACCCTAGAGAAAGTTATTATCTTCATTCTCCGATTTATAAAATGATAATATATTAGTTTATTTTTCAGTTATTGCTTGGCAGAAATGTCAAATTTACACCCATTTTTTCCAGCCCCCCCCCCCCCCTTGAAAAACTGTTTTATATATATAGGTATATATATAGAACCCCTCCCAAATTAAATATATAAAAAGTTGTAATACAGGTTGCTACGGTTGTTCAACAAATCTCTAAATTTTACGACTCATCATCATTAGGATTGATTTTTATTCGAAAAAAAAAATTAATAAACGCTTATGTACACTGAAAGGGAATTTTATGCAAATGTCTTGACCAACTCGGGGAGAAATTATTAAAATGATTTTCCAGAACTTCGAAATTCTTGCACGTTAACTTGTTATCTTACTCCGCTACAAATTTGCATCGCCACAGCTCGCCTCCCCCCCCTCTCCATTGTACATAATTCAGCTTCCTGTAATGACTGAGATGAAGTGCGTAACTGATTTACGTGTTTCAGCAGCGGCTTCGTAAGTAAAATCAATTACCGAATTTTGCCTAAGATGAATGGTCTTCATCTAATATACGGGATAACGCAATGGAGCAATTCTCTCGCGATAAGGAAAGCTTTGCACGAAATATGTAATTTGCATATTAGTGGTCATCAACAGGTGCATTATTGATTACGAAATAAGTATAGCCCACCATTATTTTTGTTTAATATTTTTGCTTCATGAGGAAATTTCTTTTATTAAAATATCCTTTTTCTTAATTGTTTGCCCGAGTATAGCAGTTGAGCTTTGTAAATCTTAATTTCCATCACATGCAGAGAAGAGAAAATTTTTCTGTAGATGTTGAAAATAAATTATCTATATATATATAAAACAGTTCCGAAACTGACAGACATACAACGCACAGACCAAACCACTGGACCCAAAAGGGCTGAAATTTTGCATGGCGTAGGGGTATAGGGGTGTGACACCATTCTTATGGTGTATACACCTACACCATTATCCCCTACACCATTCTTATGGTGTAGGGGTGCACTAAGAAATATTTTTGAAAAATTCTTCTTAGATTTTTTAAAATTAAATTTTTAAGCTGTTTTTGTAACATTCTTTTAAGTTTGCATTTAAAATAATAATCCGAGGGTTATAAAATTTATATCACGAGAAAGATCATAAAAATTCCATTAAAATGAAAACTTTTTCGAATCTTTACCTCCATTTTCTGATGTTTGGTGAATTTTTAAAGATTCATTTTTAGAATTTAATTTATTAAATGCTGATCACGTGATTTCTTTTCTGGTACTTTAAATTAATTTATCGTCACGTGCATAACAACGAAATAGACAAAAAAAAAATTTTTTTTTCTAATGCAGCAGACGATTGGATATTATCCAAAAAAAATATTAAAATACAGTAAAAGATATGTTCCTCAAACTGTACTATATTAACTGTACTATATTCTTTAGTATGTCCTATTAGATTTAATTTGAATATTTTCATCTACATTATTTTGTCTAAAAATATATCACTTACGATTTTATATATATATATATATATATATATATATATATATATATATATATATATATATATATATATATATATATATATATATATATATATATATATATATATTTTACATCAATTGTATACATTGATCGTCGTATTTATTATAAATATATATATATATTTTTTGGCATCAATTGCATACTTTGATCATTGTATGTAATTTGAATGTACTCCATAGCAAAGTGCGGGTTTTCAGCTAGTTTGATTATAAAACCTTATAGATTTACTCATAACATATTTCTCTTTTTGTTCATACAACGTTCATTCACTCACATTTTTCGGCTGGCATTTTACCTTATCCTGTTGAGGGTTGGGGAATCTACTGAGATCTGCTTTTTCAGCTTGGGAAATGTGACTTCACCGCACTCCTAGAACATCCCACAACCTTCACCAAAACGCTACATAAAAGTTATTTGCAACGTTCGAACTAATTTTTTAAAAGCTGTACAGTGCCACATGCAGCAATTCTTTTATAATTCATGCAGTTTTCATAATATAAAGCAGTTTTGTTAAAAATTTATTTGAACTGGTTTGTTTATGTAAAGGTTAGAAGGGCGGAAAATCATAAGACCATAGGAAGATGTGATGAACTGTGTTTCCCCTAGGCCACGCCTTCTAACGCAGATGTTTCTTTAAATAACATCGGAGAGCGGGTGTTCGTGGAAAGAACGGAGTGATCTGATTGGTGAAGATCATTTCAATTTCCCCGTCTTGCTGGTTTTTAAAAATAAATAAAACTGATACTTTCTAGCATAAAATAAAAAAGTTTAGTCTAAATCTTTACTTACTTACTTACTTACTCACTCACTCACTCACTCACGCACGCACGCACGCACGCACGCACGCACACACACACACACACACACACACACACACACATATATATATATACACACACGAGGGTAACACTGAAATTTTTGAGACAGGAGCAGACGATATGCGCGAAAAAAAATTATTTGTTAGATATTTAAATTTGAACTTTTGTGCTCGCAGACGATAATTTGTGTCAACAATTGCAATTTAGCTATGGTAGAATAAATTTTGAATGAAGAGTCAATGGAGTTGACGCGAGAGCATTATCGAGCCATGATTTTCTATGATTTTAAAGTGGGGATTCATTCCGAGGATGAGATTGGTGAGACTATAAAAGCATATTTTTCATCTATTCCAAGAAATGGATGACTTGAGGTATTTAATATTTGGAAAATTCGCCTACAAAAGTGCATTGATCTTAGAGGGAACTTTGAGCACTCCTAAAAGGTGTGGTAAGTTTAACTTGTACCATCTAGCAGTATCTCAACAATTTCAATGTGACCCTCGCATATATATGTAATGAAATTAAACTTTAACTGGAACTATGTAGAGGGGATGGTACACAAACATGTTGTAGTCGAAACACCGAGTAGGGAACAAATACGCCCTGGAGCTCCAGAGAAGAGAACAACACTATTTCAGGCATGTTGTAATAAACACACAGGGGAGGAAAAAACCCAGAGAAAAGAGGCATTGATGAACACGCACAGCACTGATGCGATACACATTATTTTTATTATTCTGCATAACGAAGACATTCCGGATTCAGAAGGACACACACAAACAGTACCAGCGGCCACCGGAATCTTCTGTCGGGGCTTGTGAATACAGACTTTACATCGTAGAGTTGTCGGAAGCAGTACGCGGACAAGATACAGAAGAACAAGAGAGCAAAGCAGGCAAGGAAAGGCTGAAAATCTCCGTTCAACGTTTTTATACTGGGTGCTAACTGATTTTGCCGCTAGGCTTAGAATTCTTTTAAGTAGTTAGGAAGGGACATATGGTAAAACCACGTGGGAATGGAGTCAAAGTCTCATTATGAGTCAAAGGGAACACACGCTTTGTATGACGAAATATTGACGCTTGGTCCTGATTCATCGCTATTAATGAGAAATCGTACTGTTCGCTCGTGCCTTAAGGGACAAACTAGTTAGTTAATTCATTTATTCCTAGGCCACAATTTGGAAAAGGGACTGTGCTTTATTGAAAAGAGGATAATTTAGAATACGCGTTAAGTAAAAAAAAGGTCGGGCGAGACAGTTAATAATGGTGGGGCGTTATTATTACATATATACTTTAAGAATCGCCCGTTTGGCAGCCGTTATGCATTTTCTGATTAAACATATACTCATTTAAAATTTTCTGGAGTTTTTTTTTAATCAATGTCTGCAACGAATGATATATACCTTGGATATATATTTATATGTACAAATCAGTACTTATCAATGTTTATATAATGAATAATACATCTGTTATGTTTTCACAAATATATTTTAATAAATTATTCATCGAAAGGCAAGAAAAGTGGAAACTCGTCACTACTTCAGTCCTGATTGTTTTATACCTAAGTAAAAACTGATACATACTAACATAGTAAACAAGTTACATGTCAATCATCACTCACTAAACATATACACTTACTTCTTTGGAAAACATCATCTGTATCACGAATTGTTCATCTCTTATGCATCCCCAGATATACTTTAATAAATTGTTCATTTAAAGACACGGAAAAACGGAAAATTCCAAACTATTTCATATTATTGATGGTTTTCTGTATGAATAAAACTTATGCGTATATAAACAGAATAAAAGTTGTATGTAAATCTTAGCTTCCGAGTGAACATTATTCATAGCAATTTATTTATGGCGTTTCGTATCAATATAGTGAATGATTCATATATTACTTTCGCAGATACGTTTTAATCAATTTTCGACATTTTTCGAAGAGATTGTTTTTAACCCAGCGTTATTTCTCCTCGACCAATCTTCGTCCTTTCATATGCAAAAATTGATTATTTTTATGGCACCAGCAAGAGAGAGAGGAATTGTCCTGTGGATTGAAGAAGCAATCTTGATATTGAAAATATGTGGGGAAAAAACGTCCCGGGAAGCGATTTTTTTTTTCTTCCACTTAGGTTGTTTCTGCTGGAAAGCACTTATTGATATGGCGATTTTCGCTAAAAATATTGGAACGCATTTTATGACCTGTAGTCACGAAGCAAGCGCGTTTACCGCACGAATTTGTGGACAAGTTAAAGAAGAAAAAAAAAAATTATTACTTACTTTTGTTTTGTAAAAGATATTTGCGGTATAGTCAGGGCTTTTTAGAAAAAAAAAATGAACAAGACTTAGAATCAGAATGAGGCATTGTTAGAGTTGTTATTGGTGAAGAACAGTATAACAATTTGACAGTGCGTCCAGTCAAAAATAATAATTCAGCAAAATCGATTATTCCTTTTTAAAACTGCTGGGTACTAGCCCTATTGGATTCGCTCAACTCAATGTTAACCTATGGGAAAAATTGTCTACTATTTACAGCTACACAAATGCGGATAATCCAATAAAAATAGTATTTTCAGATAGCCTGAACATTCTGAACATTGCAACAGAATTCATTTTATAAATTTCATCTACCAAAGGAATCTATGAGCGTTTAAAACACACTATATCAGATTCCCCCCAAATAATTTAAATTAAAAAATATTAATTGCATTTTTTTAAAACGAAATATGCCCCAAGGTGTAATTTTTTTCTCTATTACGAGTTCAATTTAAAAAAATCTTTCAATCCAAGTCGGCAGTCCTTGGACAAATTTTCTCCATAGGTTAACATTGAGTCGAACGAATCCAAGAAATAGGGTTCGTACACAGCAGACTTAAAAACGAAAAATTACTGAAGTATATTGAATTAAACATGAAGCATTGATATAATGCGAATTTGACACATAGCATAGTGAGAATTAAAAATTTTAAAATTGTCTATCTAATGATTATCTGTTATAAAGCTGTAATCTAAAAATTAATATTGTTAGATAGCGTTATTATAGATAGGTGTGAAGGTGTATGATTTTATAGGCTTGATTATGGAAAAGTGTGGGGATGTATAAATTATCACCGGTGTAGCATACATCGTATGTGCTCTATGAAATATTATACAAAACTTTTTTTATGTCTCAAGCTGTATTAAAAGTTATAAGCGAATTTAATTGTCGGGCTTTTGTTGAAAAATAAGGCATATATGATGAAAAGCAACTGACATTAATTTTCTTCCAAGGTCTTCTAATGCTCTTGGTGTAATGAAAATTGCTATGGCTGGTATACCGTATTCTGTTATACTTAAATCTAAACAAAAATGTTCATGACGTACAGGTTATTAATGGCGCTAAAATTGTTTAAATAATAGCCTTTCAAAAATTATTTTGTTTTGATTTTCAATAAACCATAATATACTGCGCAAAATTGCTTCAAAATTTGTAAATCGCTGATACCGTAAAATTCTTATAGTAAAATTATTTATGATATAAGTAAATGGTAAATTCTGGCTGTCTCACCTTAAGGGCCTGTTCACATAGGAGTCCGTTGCGTAGCGTTAAGGGAAAGATGACGTTGAGACGAAAATAAACCAATCATAGGCATTAAAAATTTCATTGCTAATCGTTTGGAGGTTTGTCATTGGTTAAAGATATTTCAATACTTTAACGCTCCGCAATGGACTCCTATGTGAACAGGCCCTAACAGTAATATCCGTCCATGAGACTAAGTTGGATTTCGTACCTTATTACTTACGTAATTTTCATTTAATTTTAGCGCTATATATGAGTTTTCTTGATTTATAAAAGGTATTTACACTTAGTTCATTTTTTTAAGCATATACATACGAAAAGGGCATCTATCCCTACATGGTAGAGTTTCATCTACACAAGCGTGAGCCTCCTATGGAGTACACTTGTTGGTAGTTCGATAATATACAAAAAAATTAATATATTACAAAAAATATACAAAAAATTAACATATTAAATATATAAACAAACACAATCAAGGTGATGGAATAACTGAAGCATAGCTTGAACATGAAGGTTTCAAATCGATTAATTGTGCACCCTAGCTGGAAAAGTATCAACTCTAACCGTCCGAGAGACGGGTATCTATTACCATTTAAGGTTTAATTGCAAGGAGATACTGTGCCACTTTGCCATTACTTCATGGTTCTTATGAGGAGCTCAGGTTTCTGATTTAGTTCTGTTATTTTGTTTAAAAAATATCTTAAATTCCTCTGACACTGAGTCAAATTTTAGAGCGTTGTTACTAACTAAGGGATTATCTAACAAAAAACGCTATATCGTAGAATATTCTTTGCTTAGCAGTCTAGAGTTGTCTTAGTGGATAGAAGACCAGCCATTTCGATTGCGTAATCAACTTATATGTTTAAAAGCATATTACAATGGTGACTAAACGAAACAAAAAGTATTCGAAAATGTTTACTGTATTTTCACTGTAACGATGTGCATTATACCACAGCGTATGGTATTTTGCAGTTGCATTTATTTTTGTTCTGCCTACATTTCCATGGTGTTTTGCCTAGCATCTTTTGTTTGACGTTGTTTAGGAATGCAAATTACCCGTATTTGTTTATAAATTATGCGCTCCTTTTGGAGTTTAACGCTGGATCATTAAAAAAAAAGATAGTGTAATGTTTTCAACGTTTTTGCAACATCTTTGTCAGTGTGGGTTGTTTTAATGGTGCTTAGTCACGAGATTTAACACGAGGCGTTACTGTTTGAAAAATTTAGTAAACGGATACGTAATACTTTCAAATCTGGTCTTCTTAATTTAGTGACAGGCATTGAAAGTACACAGAGAAGCTAAAAAAATGAGCCAAATTGGCATGCAAAGAAAGCAAGAGAATAATTCAAATGTTTAGTAGCTTGCATTTGCGGGCAATGGATATAGGAATACCGAAAGGAATTTGATGTTAAAATAATAGGAAGAATTATATGGGAAACTGTTGGGCAGAATAAAAAACGCTGGACCAGAATGTGAATTATGGGTTTCGTTTAAAAGAAAAACTATGCTGTCACTTTTCTTCATTATTTAATTTTTAGTAAACATAAATATAGAAGAATACACCCCCTACACTGAAAGGTATTGTTTAAACTATTATATTCACAACTTCTTCGCGTACACGAATTCAAACAGAAAAGACGTAACAACTGTCTTCTATACAGCAGAAAACTCTAAAAACACAAGTCAGGATAACAGAGTCTTCAATACAATACTCGCCTACCGCGCTTTCAATACATTCAATTCTCAGCAGAAAAGAACACTGAGTTCCAATGCCAATGTCAGGTATATTTATAGACTTCCAAAGCGCCCCCTATCGGTCGGGCAGCTAGAAATCTCTAGAACGTTTTCGAAAGGTCTAGAAGGTTGGCTACCATTTGGTGCCATATCTCCAAATTTGGCGCCCAAAACAAATCACCAAATCCATCGCCAATTTGACACGACTCTATTATTTGGCGAGATTACCATAGACTCGTAAAATTCGTAACATTGTAAATTCAGAATAAAATCTAAATGGAAACTCGTTTCGAAATAATGTCTACCTCTTCTTCAGACTGCGGAAGATTGAGTTTGATTAACCTTATCTTTGACTTTTAATAATTCACAACTATATAGAAATCCGATTACATTTTTCCAAGGCCGTAAAGGTTTTGTTTTGGTTTGTTTTGGTTGGAGGGGTACGGTCATTTTTAGCTACACGAGTCAAGGCCGTGAAAGACTGACCGGTTTTTTCTTCTAAAAAGTAAATGTCAATTATGTAACTTCTTTTTAAAAGCAGCTCTGTATCTTGAATTTCTGAGCTAAAACCAAAATTTAATCGGAGAAAGAGCTCTAGCATAACTAAAGTAACATTCTAAGCGAATGAATTTAGAGATAATTTGATAACGTCTACACTTTAGAAGGAAAAAAAGATGATGGAGGACTTTATAACGTCTACATCGGCGGTAACAAAATCGATTAAATTTTGAATTATACTTTAGGAATTGGAGCAAAGTAAAAATGAAAACGAGAGTCGGCTACGCAAAGGTAAGAAACAAAAAAAAATGCAAGAAATGTGATGGTCCAGAGAAAATGATAGGAAAGTAATGAATCCAAAATTAGAAAAAATTTTAATTTCGTGAATCTCATGCAGAACATCAAACAGTGGAGAAAAAACCTCTTAAATCAGAAATAGAACTGGGTACATTAAATTTCGAACATATCATAATAGTTCTTCTTCAGGACGCAAGCATTAGATTCGATTGTGTCATGACAATTCAATAACGTATGGTTAAATACAGGGCCGCCCAGAGACTTTACGGGGCCTGGGGCAAACTTCTGTTGTGGGCCCCAAGACTATTTTTCAGAAGATTATTTTGTAGTAAGAGAAATCTGATTAATCGAATAATTTTTTAATTTTTTTTTGGGGGGGGCCCTTTTTTTCAGGAGATTATTTTGAATTTTGAAGTACGGTACAAGTTTCAGAATTTTCTTTCGGAGAAAATCTAATAAATAATTTTAAAAAAAATTTTTGGGGGCCCCTCCGGCAGTTGGGGGCCTGGGGCAAAGTGCCCCAGTTGCTCCCCCCCCCCTCTGGGCGGCCCTGGTTAAATAATCTCGATGAGGGCAATAACGCCTAATGATTGAGGCCACAACAACTTTGATATTAGTTCAGAACTAGTTGCCATTTTTACATTCTAATATGGAGTTTAGGAATTCTTTTTTTTTTTCGTTCTCTGCAAGTGTCATATATATCGTATTTGCATCTAAAATTAAAATTTCCGCCCCAAGATGGCGCTGCATCGTAGTCGACCAATAACTTTCGAAATAAAATATTCCCATACTTCTTCCTGCCAAATGGAATTCATTTGATTAAAGTACGCGCACATTTACAAACAAAAGAAGAGGCATAGTATTATAAATGTATGACATTAATTTGCATTTCACACGCTATACATATAAATTATTATTTTGCTTACATTGTTTCATCTTCTGGGACAGAAGATATTCAGAGATGATATTGTTTTCCATGATCAGTAATATAAACAAAATGTATATATTTCATTTCGTATTTCAACAGTCAATAAATTATTATCAGTTAAATAGCATTTCCCTCAAACATTAAGTATGAAATATTTTTACTTAATGTTTGAGTGATATGCTATTTAACTGAAGTATGAATCTACCCTGATCAAATTTAACCTTTTAGAAAGTAAATAATGACTGATTGAGCAAATATTTTTTACTTAATGTTTGAATGAAATATTTATTTGAAAGCATAAAGCTACCCTGATCAAATTTAACCTTTTAAAAGGGAAAAAATAAATAACTGATTGGATTTTTTACTTAATGTTTGAGTGAAATGTTATTCATCTGAACTTTAAAGTTACCCAGATCAAATTTAGCCTTTTAAAAAGAAATCAATAATTGATTGAGCTATTATTTTTTACTTAATGTTTAAGGGAAATGCTATTTATCTGAGGCTTAAAGTTACGCTGATCAAATTTAGCCATTTAAAAAGAAACAATAACTGATTGAACTACTATTTTGTACTTAGTGTTTGAGTGAAATGCTATTTATCTGAAACTTAAAGCTACCCTGATCAAATTTAGCCTTTTAAAAGGGAAAAAATAAATAACTGATTGAGTTAATATTTTTTACTTAATGTTTGAGTAAAATGTTATTCATCTGAACTTTAAAGTTACCCTGATAAAATTTAGCCTTTAAAAAATAAATAAATAAATAAACGATGATTGATTAAATTTTTTGTTTACTTAATGTTTGAGTGAAATGCTATTTACTTAAAGCATTAAGCTACCCTGATCAAATTTAGCTTTTTAAAAGGAAAACAATAGTAGCTGTGAGCGTTGAAATGCCAAATGAAATATACACGTTTTGTTTGTGTTACTGATCACGGAAAAACAATTAATAACATTTCTGTATTGCTCCCAGAAGATGAAACATTGTAAGCAAAATAATAATTTAAAGATTTAGAGGTCTCCGAAATGTTTCCCCAGACAATTCATTCGTAACTTGCTACTTGAAAAAAAAAAAGGCGGAAATAAGGAAAGGGAAACTGAATTGAGAGAAACGGGAAAAAATGGTTGATGTTTTTACGAACAAAAAATAATTCTGGATGTGGACAAAAATGAAATTTTTGAAAAGAAAAGTTTCGAAGAAAGAAAGGACATACCAGGAAAAAAAAAAGTAGTAAAAAATTGAATAAAAGAAACGTGAAGTATTCTATAAGTTTTTTTTTTTTTGAAAGATAAAAAAAAATACAAATTAGATATTTTCGATTGATGCGCTCTGTGATTTATGGAATTGTTTTATTTATTAAGGCTCAAAAATTTTGAAATCTCGTAAAGCGTAGGAAAAAGTTGTAAACATCGCTAAAGCGGATGATGAAAATGGATAAGAACTTTTGAAAAACAAAAGGAAGTCAATTGAAATTTGGAACAAAAACAAATCCAAGTTTTGAGAATAAATCTAATGCTGTCCAAAATAAACTAGTATTATAGGAATTGTTTTAAAAATGTTATTTTTTTGGTATCATAATATTGGATAGAGTGGATTACTGTATGTGTGTGTACGTTAGCATTTCCTGTTAGAAATCGTTATGGTTGACCCGCTGGCCCCATAAAATATTATGGTAGTTAAAGCAAAAATAATTTAGTGTACAATTCCATTTTCAAATACTGCATAATTTCTCTCTCTCTTCCCCCCCCCCTCACACCGCATGTATTTTGTCCCTGTCACCATATGGGCTTGTTAAACAGCTGGTCTGTTTACTGTCTCAGAAAAAACTTTGCGCTCAAATGTCACTTTGTAAACCCTGAGTTGTCTACATATTTCGGACTTGGACTAACCCAAAGTAAATATATTGCGGACTTCGCGTCGCCGATGAACACGCTTTTACCGCCTCAATATGCATATTTTTTGCCTCTCATAGTTAAAGAATCTGCTCGGGATGAACTTTAGTTGACGCCTGTTCTTCCTAATCTATATATTTAAGTTGCTAAGCCGACTTTTTGGGCAGTCCATGAGAGAAAACTACTGCGTCAATTTACTTCATTTTGGTCCTAAACGAAAGATTGCAATCTGTAGATTTGTCAAATTTGGTTTTTGTAACCGCAATTTCTATTAATTAGCGATAATTTACAATTAAAAATTGATTTCTGCGCATGCTCAATGTCTTGTTAAAATCTGGCTTTAGAAACTTACTGTTTCTGCGCATGCTCAGTGACATATTTTAATGATAAACACGTTTATTCCGAGGAGTCTCTCTTGATCTCTCTCTGCCATTTTTATTTTTATAATAATTATGTTTGTGAAATATAAGATTAAACCTCATGGAAATTGTTTATTTCAAGCTGATTAGCGATAATTTACAATGAAAAAAATTGCTTTCTGCGCATGCTCAGTGACATTTTAAAATCTGGTTTTAGATGCTCACTAAGCACGAGGCCGCTTAAACACATTAATTTGTTTGTGCGAGTTAGTATGATTTTCAACATTTGGCAATGATGTGTTGAGCATAATTTGTGCATTAGTACATTTATTTACTATCTAGCCGGCATGTTTTGACGGGGACCAACTAGTTTTGGTTTAAGTTCCTGATCCAAATGCCGGGTGAATGTGTTGAAAAAAAATCGTTCTCGGGACGGATTTCCCAATCTCGGAATTTAATCGATTCGTTCCCGATTGTAAGCAATGTGAAGAAATGGGGAAATGTAATAACTTTAGAAAAATATGTTTGAGGAGGGAAGGGCCATTATTGAATAAGATGAGGGAATAGAAGTAATTAAAGTTTAACTGTTAGATCCAGACATTTTTAAAATTATGTGTAACTGAAACATTAACTCAAGGAATGAATGATACGTAAATTAATATCTATATTTCCGTTTTAGAGCTTTTTGTGCAATATTTCTTCAAATATTGTTAGTAGTCGTTACTAATTACCATGTTTTTATTAACTCGCTTTCTTGTTTGTTTGTTTGTGTGTGTGTTTGTCCAGTACAAATCTTGCAATCGATTTTTAACTAACTTGCCGACTAGCTAGACATTTGAAACTTTTAGAATAGCTCAGAACATGATGAAAATGCATTATTTTAATACTTTTAGCCATCTTTAAGCAGATTTGAATTCATTTTCAGTTCATTTTGTTTTGTAGACTGGTGCAGCCATCTATCGGCCGGGACGGGAACGAAAAGTTAAACGCAAGTTAACTTCCAATTAACTTCATTTTCTTTCAAGTTGATGGGATAATTCATCAAAAACATTTTTTTAAATATTTATTAATACATAGAATTATCAAGTTTACATGATTCAACAGAAAATTTAAAAACATGGTATATAAAAGGTTCTTATTGTCTTGTAATTATTACCTTTTAGTAAAGGCCAACTTACAATTTAACAACGGAGGGAAAAAACGCCTTTGTACGGTAAAATTCCTAAATGCAGTAATAAGGACAACACAGCCTGCGAAAAACACTAAAAGCACGTAATTTAATTCTTTAAAATTTAAAAAGACAGTTCAGCGAACAAACTTAAAAAAAACCAGAGGGTAAAAATTAAAAAAAACTATTAGAAACAAGGCAAAGTATACTTAACTGTCTTAAGTTGTTTACGCCCACACACACACACACAGTGTGTGAGTGTAAACAGCTGCCCAAACACAAACATTTCTTTTATTAAGAATGTCCTGCGTCAAGGCAGAAATCAAATTTGTTTTCTTCGTCGTATATTCCTCCCATTGAACATCCAGAACTTCCCCTTGATCAATAACTTGGCTAGGCATGCATTACTAATCAGGTAAGTGATGAATTCAATAACAAATTAAAGTAACAATAAAAAGGTTCATTCAATCCCATTCTTAAACTGGGAGTAGACCCAGTAATTTTATGAGCTTTTTATTTTCCTCAACTCTTAAAAATTCCTTAAAATTCCTTCTTTGGTATTGATGAAATAGAATAATGGCATTAAAAATTGTCAAAATATACAGTAATTTTTTTATTGTTATTCTCATCTATTTTTTTTCCTTTCTTACAGTACTAGAGCTACCTATTGTCAGTAAATGCGGTTGTAAAATGAAGAAGTAAAACGCGATATAAAACATGTTAATTTTTTTTTCTTTTGCGTGTAATTGTGTGTTAAAAGCACTTACTGATGTTAGACATGCTGTTCAGAATATTGTAACATGGAGTAGTTAATCAAAGTCACGAAATTATATCCTAATGTTAGAAAAAAAAATTGTGATACAGGAGGAAAAAAAATCTCTAGATGATGGAAACCCTAATATTTTATGTCAAAACCAAAACTGTCTTTAAATTTGACATTTTGTATATAGCGTATTTATGCAGTGATTTAGTAAGTGTTGAATTTGAAGAATACCAGCCAAAACGCTTGTTTATTCATCCCAAATGTCACTTTTTTTTTCAAATTATCGAACCGGTAAATTTTTCTTTATAATGCTGTTTATGTCCCGTGTATTTATCCTTTAAACCGTGCATAATCGTACGACCTTACATTGTAACAAGAACTGTTGAAAAAAGCCTATTTTCTGACGTACGTGGAGACATTGCATATTTCTCAAGAAATTAGAAAGCAAAAAAAATTGGTACAGTATTATTAGTAGTAAAAATAAGTATCCCTTAAAATAAAATACTTTTTTTTTTGGGGGGGGGGGAGGAGGGTGTCGCGATCATCCGTTGCTACAAGAAGGCTTATTTGACCCATACATAAGGGAAAATATGCTTGTCTAGCGTACGGGTTCACTGTAAAAATGAAAACCTGTTTCACGGTTTAATGTTGCAGGTAGCTAATTTACCTGTTTTGGGTATTCCATATTTGTATCCTAAACATGCTTTCGCACCCTTATTCTAGTTATACGTCCATTTGTGTAATATACCTAAAACAGCATGCATGCGCTGATACTAAATCATCCAGACAGTTTACGGACGCACAAACACACACCTATCGTCGGTTTTCTGTGAAAAGGGCGAATATGTATAAATATATTTACATAGCTATTCTCCTATTTAACGTAGGATTACGTTCCTCCATAAAGGTCCTCCGGAAAGCAAAATTTCAGCGTCGTCGCGAGTTATAATTTTGGCAGCGCGCCAAACTCCACCTGTATCGCTTGGGCAAGCAGTAAACAGTTAAACAGAAAAGCACCAAAATGATGAGGCGGCAAAGAGGCAAGCAACGATAAGTAATCCTACGTTGATAACCCGCGGTAGTTTCCTTAGAAAAGACTACCTGAAATATTTTTTACAGTATACCGACGATATATATTATATATATATATATATATATATATATATATATATATATATATATATTAGTATAATTCGATACCCAGAAGCGTTACACCCTGAAACAGCATTTCATTTTTACAGTGTAGCCTTGGCTATTTGTTTATTGTTACGCCTCTGTTACGGGCTTCTCAGCAAGGCATAAAGGCATCGAGGTTTAAAGGAATTCCAAATTAGGAAATTCACTAAATTTTTACTGGTGACAGGCAAGTGCGGTCATCCAGCCCACTTCGGAAAAGCACAGCGTCTATCGCGAATTGTGGTACAAAATTTAGACCGCTCGAATATGACAAAATGTATAGAGCACGTCCTGACGGGCGCGGTCCTAATCGAAAAATATACATATCTAGTGTACAGGTAGCCTTAGACCTTGGTTTTGTCCTTGTTTTAGGCTCCCACAGCGTACTCATCGGTGATGTCTTACTGAGGAGCGCATAACAATGTCGAAAACTAATGCTACCTGTTCGCTGGAGATTTATATTTTTTGCAGTTAGGTCCGCATTCATCCAAACTGCAGACCTAATTGCAAATAATATAAATCTCCAGCGAACAGGTAGTATTAGGTTTTGTCCTTGTTTTAGGCTCCTATAGCGTACTCATCGGTGATGTCTTACTGGGAAGCCCATAACAAGGTCGAAACCTAATGCTACCTGTTCGCTGGAGATTTATATTATTTGAAATTAGGTCCGCATTCATCTTAACTGCGGAACTCTAATCCCACTGACTGTAAGAAATGGATGTGTCATACTGATATAGCTATAGCACAGTATCTTTATGTGGCTAATAATTCTTCTGTCTTTCGTTAGAATATATTCCTTAGCAGCTTTCAACCGTAAATATGATATTTATTATAAATGTTTCTGCATTTGTCGACTGTTTTAAATAAGTTAAAGTTTGTGACACGAAAACCGGAAATATTTGTTGTATTTGTGTACGTTAATTTTTTTTCTGTGGTATGCTTTCCTTAATTAGTTTCAGACTTTCCATTTTAACCACAATTTCTTTAATTCTGCATGTATAGGAAATAAACGGTAAATACCAGTAACAGATTTTTCGTTTAAGATTTGTACTGACGTAAAATCCTTCCTGTATGGCTAATTGTATTTCTTCCCCCTTTCCTGGGCGGAGGTCGTAAAGAAAGTATTTTCTAAACTTTAAGTTCAGTGTTGCTACTAATTAGTGAATTTTTGCAAGTTTTAAATTTATTTAATGCAATTATCTATTTAAAAATTACTCTATTTCATTAATCTAAGAAATCGACGACGCATTCCATTACGTCACATAATAAAGGGGATATAAAGTACGGTCGTATTTTATTTAAAGGCTCTATCTTTTAATTTATTTCACCCCATTATTTCGATGAATTTAAAAATCTTGACTTCATTTTAATTAGATTTGTCTGAATTTCCTATTTCCGCACAAAGGAAGTGTATATTTTTTTTTATTTAAAATGGACATTTAAAAAAAGGTCTCAAAAGATTTTACCGTTTTATTACTGGCAATCCCCCTTTAATTTTACTTAGACGTAGAAATTTCCTTCGTGTCAGTTATTGCGCAAACCAGGATTTATCTTGTCCTTAAAATGCAATACATGTGAGCGGTATAAAACTTAAAAACATGGCATATAACAAGACATACTGACACGTTGAAATATAGAGCGAGGCTTTGGATATAAACTGCCAAAAAGATAAATATTACTCTTTCGTAGTAATTTCTCACTCTTCAAAATGCTAAAAGTAAATAATTGCCTGGGGCTTTAGGATTTAGCTCCTGACATGATATTATTTGCTGTAAACGAATTCATTCATCCCATTTTTGAAGCTAGTCAAGAATGAGAAAAGGATTTATGTGTGCGGTGATCGTAAAAATGACTTCTTTATTAGACACGTTAAGTACATTTCGACGGCATCTTAATGTTTATAATACGTTTACTTATTTATTTGGATTACTCGAAAAGTATCTTACAGACATTTTATACATTTGATACGGGAAATTTTTTTAAAAATTTCACCGAGCTATTGCATGGAAATGAGGACAATCATTTTGAAATAAGTATATGACAAACTGCTCGATTCATATATAATATGTATGTATACTTATATGTTTATTTACACACACATACATATATATATATATATATATATATACAGTGGAATCTCGATCGATCGTTTTCGGATCCATCGTATTTCCGTATGTGTCGTTCATTTTATCCAGTCCCAACGATCATATTGCTTTGTTATGTTTCCGCATCTATCGTTTTCTCGCATTTATCGTTCATTTCAATCGGTCCCTTGAAAAACGATAGATCGAGATTCCACTATATATATATATATATATATATATATATATATATATATATATATATATATATACAGTGGAATCTCGATCGATCGTTTTCGGATCCATCGTATTTCCGTATGTGTCGTTCATTTTATCCAGTCCCAACGATCATATTGCTTTGTTATGTTTCCGCATTTATCGTTTTCTCGCATTTATCGTTCATTTCAATCGGTCCCTTGAAAAACGATAGATCGAGATTCCACTATATATATATATATATATATATATATATATATATATATATATATACAGGGTGTCCAGCGAAGAAGTCCCTGATTTCAAAATTCAAAATCTCGAAAACAAAGATCTGTAGAAGAATGCAACAAACGGTATTTTTATCGTGAAATCTGTAAGAATTTTATACACCAATTTTCGAAATTGTTACAAAAGCTGCTAACAGATGGCGCTCTACAACTCGTATCAGCCTAAATAAACTCGTACTCTTTGCAAGCAGTCTTTGCAATCAGTACATCACAATCTTTTCAAAATGTCCACCATTCGCTGTACGGTGGTGGCGTAAACAAGCAATAAAATTTGCCATCATACTCGGTAGTGTCTCCACAGAAATCGATTCAACTGCCCAACAGATCGCCGACTGAAGCTCGACGAGCGTGGTGGGATAGATCCTGTAGATAGTATCTTTCAATGTGCTCCACAAAAAAAAGTCACAAGGACTCAGGTCCCGCGAATATGGAGACCAATCCATGTCTGCGCCAGGAAATTGCAGTAAATTTGGCTAACAGCGCCATCTGTTAGCAACTTTTGTAACTATTTCGAAAATTAGTATATAAAATTCTTACAGCTTTCACGATAAATATACCGTTGTTGTATTCTTCTACAGATCTTTGTTTTCGAGATTTTTAATTTTGAAATCAGAGACTTCCTCGCTGGACACCCTGTGTGTATATATATATATATATATATATAAATGGTGCCCGGTATAAAGGGCTTAAGTCAAAAACAGTGATTTAAATCTACCAAGTTAGTGGTACAAAGAAATGTACTTTTGTATACAAAATTGATAGACTCAATCCTTTTATACAAGTCAAAAGATTTTTGGTTTTTTTTATCAATTAAAAACAAATATATCTAAAAATCACTTTTTTAAATTTAAGCCCGGGCATCATCTATATATATAAAACAGTTCCGTAACTGAGTCATTCATTCATTCATTCATTCACTGACTGACTGACATACAACGCACAGACCAAACCGCTGGACCTAAAGGGCTGAAATTTTGCATGGCGATTCTTCTAATAGTGTAGGGGTGCACTAAGAAAGATTTTTCAAAAATACTTCTTAGATTTTTTTAAATTAAATTTTTAAGCTGTTTTTTAAACTGTTTTTGCGTTTGCATTTAAAATAATACATTGAGGGTTATAAAATTTATATCACGAGAAAGATCATAAAAATTCCTTCAAAATGAAATTTTTTTCGAATTTTTACCTTGATTTTCTGATTTTTGGTGAATTTTTAAAGATTAATTTTTAGAATTTAATTTATTAAATGCTGATCACGTGATTTCTTTTTCTGGTACTTTCAATAAATTTATCGTCACGTGCAAAAAAGAATAGACAATAAAATATTTTTTTCTTGCTAATGCGGCAGACGATTGGACTTTATTTTGTCTATAAAAATATCTCTTACGATTTTTTTATAAATATGTTTTTTTTACATCAATTGTATACATTGATCGTCGTATTTATTATAAATATCTATATATTTATTTTTTTTTAGAATTAATTGCATACATTGACCGTTGTATTTAATTTCAATATACTCCGTAGCGAAGCGCGGGTTTTCAGCTAGTATATACATATAATGTGTGTGCGTGTGAAGAAATTAGTTTTACTCACGGACATTTCATATTTTGCTCTTACCTCGTAAAAATGTAAGTAGCCTTCATGTGTTTCTCTTAATTCTGAATTTTCAAACACACTCTCGTAATGTAATTTTCGGAACAATTACATGAGACCTGTATTCATGTGATGTCCTTACGCATGAACGTATTTTACTTAAATTCTAAATATTTTAGTTGATTATCAACGTTTTAAGAATTAATATCGCACTCCAAGTTTCGTTTAAATAACAAAAAGTCGCGTTGGCACCAATTTCAGTTACAGAAGGTAAACCAAAATTAGGCCTAAGTTGAGAAAAATCTAATAAACTGAAGTCTCTGTTGGGTTTATTATGATAGATCTTATTTCGTTAGAATCCAATGTAGGTTGCTAAGTTCAATCTACTGACGTCGTTTCGGAATGGATGGTTGGACAGATAATAACAAAAAACATCATTCAGTACATAAGAGAGATTAAAATAAATCCTGGTTTAACTACAATTTTCGAGTTTCAAGATCAGTTCCGAAGTCCTATTCATTGCCATTTTGTACTATTTTGACATTTAAAAATGATTAACGTCATAGAAATGTTGTAAACGTGGATCGATTGTGTAGGGAAGGGATGATTGTTAGCGAAACAAAGGCTGACAAGAGCAGCTGAAAGGCAATGAAACTGCCTACGCAGGATTGAATATGCGGATGGTAATTTTATTGCATTCTGATTACTCTTTGCTATGTTATACTGAGCCTAAAATGAGGGCAAAACCAATTCTAAGGCTACTGAGTACGTCATAGTTGCCTATTTTTTCTGTTTATACTATCAACAGTATAAATGGGCGTATGAAGTTTATAATTGAAGAGAAAAATTAAATTCCCGATATTAAAAGCTTTAAATAAAAATTTATATAATATGTTGTCTCCTAAAGTCTACAAAACGTTTAAAAAAAGGATATCACTAGGTTTAAATTATCAAGTTGTTAACTATATTTTGACATAACATTGATTTTCGTATTTTATTGCATTCTGATTTCGG